>WWET01003618.1:62324-80345 GCA_011038615.1 Limnodynastes dumerilii
CGGCTGAAGTTAGGGTAGCCTTCAGCCGGCGTAAGGAAGGGGCCATACGCCCGCACAGGGGGAGTGTCAGGGTAAGTAAACGCCAATACGCTGTGCTTTAGTAAGCACAGCGCATCAGCGTAGGTCTGGATCAGGCCCAATGACCCAAAACACCTCTCCAAATTATGCAAGAACTATTTAGGGAAGAAGCAGGCAGCAGGTATTCTGTCTGTAATGGAGTGGCCAGCGCAGTCACCAGATCTCAACCCCATTGAGCTGTTCTGGGAACAGCTCTACCCTATGGTACGCAAGAAGTGCCCATCAAGACAATCCAACTTGTGAAAGGTGTTTCAGGAAGCGTGGGGTGAAATTTCTTCAGATTACCTCAACAAATTACCAGCTACAATGGCAAAGGTCTGCAATGCTGTAATTGCTGAAAAAGGAGCATTCTTTGACGAAAGCAAAGTTTAAAGGACAAAATTATTATTTCAAATAAAAATCATTATTTCTAACCTTGACAATGTCTTGACTATATGTGCTATTCATTTTGCAACTCATTTGATAAATAAAAGTCAGTTTTCATGTAAAACACGAAATTGTCTGCGTGACCCCAAACTTTTGAACGGTAGTGTAAATATAGTATAAATATAAGCATCAATAACTGTCACATGTATAATAAAGAGGGCGTCATTATAAAGAGAATGCAACATAAAGAGAGCGTCATTATAAAGAGGGCATCATTATCAAGAGGGTGTGACATAAAGAGGGCGTCATTATTAAGAGGCTGTGATATAAAGAGGGTGTCACTATAAAGAGGGTGTGATATAAAGAGGGTGTGACATAATGAGGGTGTCATTATAAAGAAGGTGTGACATAAAGAGGATGTTATTATAAAGAGGGTGTGATATAAAGAGGGTGTGACATAAAGAGGATGTTATTATAAAGAGGGTGTGATAATATGAAGGTGTGATATAAAGAGGGTGTGATATAAAGAGGGTGTGACATAAAATCATTATATTATATTATGTGTTTTTCGATTTAGTTTATTTGTCTGGCAAATCTTAACGTTTTCACCGGTCACTAATTAAAATGTGTGAAAATAAAAATTACAATGATATCTATGGAAATATCTCCTGTGAGTGGATGTGTTGTGTGGATTGGTGCAGGATATAACTATGGAGGAACATAACAGGTTCAGTGTTTTCTTCCTGAATCCGAGGTTCTGTAAAAGTATATTTTTGATAAGCTTATTCCACTTCAGCCAGGAATGGGGTACCACCCATCCCCCAAACATATGAGAGGGGTACCAAGAAGAGAATGCTGCGGGCGAGCAAAGAGATTGCACCTATCACCCTATCTCCTCTCTGACCACCAACATCCCACCATAGAGTAACATCCTGTGTCACAAACCACATGAGGACTATGCTATAGGGATACAAATTACCAACACCCATCTGGCACTATAACTCCCAACATGCACTACCAGCTCCCAGTTTAAAATAAAGAACCCCAATGATAGAGGTGAAATATATTTAGAAAAATAAAGATTACAAGTCAACTTTGCCAACATTGTACATAAAACATCACCAACTGAACTAAGACAACGCGTTTCACATAGATTATTTGTGGCCATCAGACAGGAATCTCACCTTATAACTGGACATCCTGCCACCCAATCATTATAATACTCGAGCGATGTTTATAATAAGTCTGCTTTGATGTTCTGACAGTTCCTAAAAGACCGGTCTACTTGTCTAAAGTCTGAATCCAGTTGTTTATGTCTATTTTTATGTATATTATAAATCAGACAGTGTATCAATGTATCTAATCATATTCAGCAACTGATCGACAATCAAGATCTGACAGAAGAGGAAGACATTATAGGAACATTGTACAATCATCAAATCCCAATATATGCTCCACTACAATCTAATGAAAGACAATAACTGCAATAACTTTATACCCGGGAAATCATTTCTTAGTTTCACCAATTTCATAAAAACTTTTCAGTTAAAGGACTGCACTGAAGGATCGCATTGAAGGATCAGATTGAAGGATCGCATTGAAGGATCGCATTGAATGATCGCACTGAAGGATCAGATTGAAGGATTGCACTGAAGGATCGCATTGAAGAATCAGATTGAAGGATCGCATTGAAGGATAAGATGGAAGGATCGCATTGAAGGATCAGATTGAATGATCCATTTATCAGCTTTCAGTAAGAACTGCAGCCACAGACACACACAGGTCCCACTAACCTGATCTATACAATTGATCTTCTCCGCTGGGTAAACGCCATACCCGCAGCGGGCGCAGGGCACCACGTTCATGGTGAGTTAGAGGAAGTTCTGCAGATGAGGCAGAGTTTTAGATCCAGGGGATGGACAGCTGAGAGCAGCTCCAAGCACCAACTTGTCAGTGACCTTCTTCCACAGGCGAGGGGGGTGTCAGCTTTTAAATCTGGCAGCGGTGACAAAGTCTATTTATGTGCACATAAGAGAAGGGACGGAAGCAGAGACCCCATTTATAGGGGATGGGAGGGTGACAATATTTTCTAAAAAGGAGAGTGAAGTCACACGGACTCATCCAGGAATCCATGTAACGATCACAGCCGATAACAATAAGGACACGAGGCCCCCTAATAAAACTATCAATTAATGAACTGATTAGATAATCCCCACTACTTGTGAGTTGTATTGCTGTGACCATGATGAAATGACGAGGGCCAAACCCACAGCATCACTGCCTGACAGCATGGATTGAATTCCGACCGTCTATCTGTAGTGTGTATGTTTATGTGTGTGTGACTCATACACACAGACCACACAAGCACACACATGCGTACACAGACACACACAAGCACACAGACACACACACATACGTACACAGACACACACAAGCACACAGACACACACAGAAACACACACATGCGTACACAGACACACACAAGCACACAGACAGACACAGAAACACACACATACGTACACAGACACACATAAGCACACAGACACACACAAGCACACAGACACACAAAAGCACACAGACACACACACATACGTATACAGACACACACAAGCATACAGACACACACACATACATACACAGACACACACAAACAGGGACACACACAGAAACACACACATATGTACACAGACACACACAAGCACACACACATACATACACAGACACACACAAACACACAGAAACACACACATACGTACACAGACACACACAAGCACAGAGACACACACAAGCACACAAACACAGACACACATAAGTGCAGAGACACAATAAATCTGCGATGTTCAGCTACTGTAGACTTAGACTTGCCGTCTAATACCGCTTTCAGATTGCTGCTCCGGCAATATCCCGGGTTCACAGACCCCGTTTCACACGGCAGGGGCGACACCGGGCAATCACCAATCAACTGCACCCCTACCCGTGTCGGACCCGGCAATAACCCTTTTTTTCACCCGGGTTGAATTCCCGGGTCTTCTGACACGGGTCCACCGGAAGTACCCCTTTCACATCTCCACAAAATACCCGGGATTTTGCCGAGACCCGGGTTTTTGGCGAAAATCCCGGGTATTTCGTGGTGATGTGAAAGGGGTATAATCCTGTCATTGCACTCCACGTAATCTGCCCCACTGACAAAATATACATCTATACTGGTGTAATAATACCCAATATATAACCCAGTATTTTACATGACTAACTCAGATTTCTGCTTGTTATTGGGGTATTTTTCATTGATTCATTTATGTATATAAATGATATACTGTATATAACTGACCTTGTATTATGTGTGATTTGTGTGATGTTTTATTAGTCATTCCTCTGATTCGGATATGGTGATATTTCCTGATGATGACCATGATAATGACTTGGGATAAATACAGACACAGTCAGCAATGAAATCACTGAGATCACTGGATCTGACACTACCAAGATTAGTAATAAATATTAATATAACAAGAGGTTCCCCAAGGATGATATAACTGCAAATCTTCAACTACACAAGTTACAAAGAAAGATCACATGTAACTAGATCGTCCTAACTGGGTATGGAGAAATATTACGGAGCGCTGATCCGCACCGGAGAGGGTAGGGTTATGGCGGCGTAATTGCTGAGGAGTGGCAGGGGAGTTCACTTTGTGGACAGACAGGCCCCTGAACATACGTAAAGCTCACCAAGGTCTGAATCTGGCCCTTTATCCTGAACTGATTCCCGGCTGCTCAGCACTGGACATGGTTCAGGGACGCAGATTGCCTGCAGAGGGGCACAGAGCCCAGCACCCCTGTGCGCCCCTCTGAGATAGTCATCCGGTGGGATAATAGAGGATAAATAGACATTCGTGTATCTGCCGGGCTGGAAGGAACAGACACGTCACAGGGAAGAAGATGAGATGACACTCACATCAACAGCGGAGTCTGGGCCGTGACTCAGGATCTTGTGCTGTCAGAGGGAGAGAATAGATCAGACATAAGTGACCGTGGTATGTCCCCCTTCCAGCTGTCCCCAGACACCCAGCGAACGCTGCATCCTATAGACACACAGCCCTGCCAGGACGGGGATCTACTGCCATACAGTCCTGTAACAGGGGCAATGCAGTGGCTCGGTGAGTATCATTGTGTCTCACAGTGCTTAGGTCATGAGTTCGATTCCCTGACTAGGCCTTATCTGTGTTGAGTGTGTAAGTTTTCCCCATGTCTGTGTGGGTTTCCTCCGGGTGCTCCGGTTTCCTCCCACACTCCAAAAACATGCTGGTAGGTTAATTGCTGAATAAGTTTTTCCTGATGGGTGTGTCTGCGTGTGTATGGGATAGGGACCTTAATATGTAGCTCCTATAGGGGCAGGGACTGATGTGAATGTCTAAAGATATTTGTAAAGTGCTACAAACAAGTTGTGGCACTATATAAAGAAGTGATAATAATAATAATAACAGACAACAAACCAGGACTCACAGATCTGCAGGACTTTCCATCCCCTATCTTATGTTTTTAGACTTGTGTAAAACGCGTTGGGAACACTTATACTGTGCATTGTAATAATGTCACGCCCACTTAGGACTTGAAATTACTTCCTTTTGGATTTGCGGAAGTCACCTTTCCCACACTTAATAAATTCTAAGACTCCTGCCTTAGGGCTTCTCTGTCGTGAAACGCGTCCTCCGCAGAAGTCTGTATAGTACGGGGCCGATTAGCTCCTTCTCACTGTACTATCTGCATACCTTACCCTTCCCACTAATCCGTCAAGCCACCAGCATCTCGCGCCCACAATCGTAAACATTCCAAGTACGACATCGCATTTTGCATGGGCAATTGCAATACGCAGGCACTTTCCAATTCCACTGATCGGAAAATGCCCCTTTTGCATAGGTTTGGATTTATTGTCATCGATTAGACAAGACATAATGGCTTCTGATTGGATAGCGCCCCCTCATGGACAGATTTTGCACTGCAGACAGGGTGGAGGCAAATTAAATTCTCTGAGAGGTTTAGAGTGGGAGGGGGTGTGTCCTAGTAAAACTCTAACTTGATTTAATAGACTGCAATGAATTAAGCATAAAACTGTCCTGTATTTGTGCCATTTACAGATCCTTTGGAAGAGGTCACTGTATAACACATCTGGGAGGGGCACTGTATGGCATAAGTATAAGAGGGGGTAACTGTATTACATAAACATAGGAGTGGACACTGTATGGCATAAGTATAAGAGGGGGTAGCTGTATGACATAAACATAGGAGTGGGCACTGTATGGCATAAGTATAAGAGGGGGTAACTGTATGACATAAACATAGGAGTGGGCACTGTATGGCATAAGTATAGGAGAGGGGCACTGTATGGCATAGCAAGTTGTCACTGTATGGCATAAGTATAGGAGGGGGTCACTGTGTGACATAAACACAGGAGGGGCACTGTATGACATAAGTATAGGAGGGGGTCACTGTGTGACATAAACATAGGAGGGGCACTGTATGGCATAAGTATAGGAGAGGGGCACTGTATGGCATAGAAAGTTGTCACTGTATGGCATAAGTATAGGAGGAGGTCACTATATGACATAAACATAGGAGGGGCACTGTATGGCATAAGTATAGGAAGGGGGGCACTGTATGGCATAGAAAGTTGTCACTGGATGGCATAAGTATAGGAGGAGGTCACTATATGACATAAACATAGGAGGGGCACTGTATGGCATAAGTATAGGAGAGGGGCACTGTATGGCATAGAAAGTTGTCACTGTATGGCATAAGTATAGGAGGAGGTCACTATATGACATAAACATAGGAGGGGCACTGTATGGCATAAGTATAGGAGAGGGGCACTGTATGGCATAGAAAGTTGTCACTGTATGGCATAAGTATAGGAGGAGGTCACTATATGACATAAACATAGGAGGGGCACTGTATGGCATAAGTATAGGAGAGGGGCACTGTATGGCATAGAAAGTTGTCACTGTATGGCATAAGTATAGGAGGAGGTCACTATATGACATAAACATAGGAGGGGCACTGTATGGCATAAGTATAGGAGAGGGGCACTGTATGGCATAGAAAGTTGTCACTGTATGGCATAAGTATAGGAGGAGGTCACTATATGACATAAACATAGGAGGGGCACTGTATGGCATAAGTATAGGAGAGGGGCACTGTATGGCATAGAAAGTTGTCACTGTATGGCATAAGTATAGGAGGAGGTCACTATATGACATAAACATAGGAGGGGCACTGTATGGCATAAGTATAGGAGAGGGGCACTGTATGGCATAGAAAGTTGTCACTGTATGGCATAAGTATAGGAGGAGGTCACTATATGACATAAACATAGGAGGGGCACTGTATGGCATAAGTATAGGAGAGGGGCACTGTATGGCATAGAAAGTTGTCACTGTATGGCATAAGTATAGGAGGAGGTCACTATATGACATAAACATAGGAGGGGCACTGTATGGCATAAGTATAGGAGAGGGGCACTGTATGGCATAGAAAGTTGTCACTGTATGGCATAAGTATAGGAGGAGGTCACTATATGACATAAACATAGGAGGGGCACTGTATGGCATAAGTATAGGAGAGGGGCACTGTATGGCATAGAAAGTTGTCACTGTATGGCATAAGTATAGGAGGAGGTCACTATATGACATAAACATAGGAGGGGCACTGTATGGCATAAGTATAGGAGAGGGGCACTGTATGGCATAGAAAGTTGTCACTGTATGGCATAAGTATAGGAGGAGGTCACTATATGACATAAACATAGGAGGGGCACTGTATGGCATAAGTATAGGAGAGGGGCACTGTATGGCATAGAAAGTTGTCACTGTATGGCATAAGTATAGGAGGAGGTCACTATATGACATAAACATAGGAGGGGCACTGTATGGCATAAGTATAGGAGAGGGGCACTGTATGGCATAGAAAGTTGTCACTGTATGGCATAAGTATAGGAGGAGGTCACTATATGACATAAACATAGGAGGGGCACTGTATGGCATAAGTATAGGAGAGGGGCACTGTATGGCATAGAAAGTTGTCACTGTATGGCATAAGTATAGGAGGAGGTCACTATATGACATAAACATAGGAGGGGCACTGTATGGCATAAGTATAGGAGAGGGGCACTGTATGGCATAGAAAGTTGTCACTGTATGGCATAAGTATAGGAGGAGGTCACTATATGACATAAACATAGGAGGGGCACTGTATGGCATAAGTATAGGAGAGGGGCACTGTATGGCATAGAAAGTTGTCACTGTATGGCATAAGTATAGGAGGAGGTCACTATATGACATAAACATAGGAGGGGCACTGTATGGCATAAGTATAGGAGAGGGGCACTGTATGGCATAGAAAGTTGTCACTGTATGGCATAAGTATAGGAGGAGGTCACTATATGACATAAACATAGGAGGGGCACTGTATGGCATAAGTATAGGAGAGGGGCACTGTATGGCATAGAAAGTTGTCACTGTATGGCATAAGTATAGGAGGAGGTCACTATATGACATAAACATAGGAGGGGCACTGTATGGCATAAGTATAGGAGAGGGGCACTGTATGGCATAGAAAGTTGTCACTGTATGGCATAAGTATAGGAGGAGGTCACTATATGACATAAACATAGGAGGGGCACTGTATGGCATAAGTATAGGAGAGGGGCACTGTATGGCATAGAAAGTTGTCACTGTATGGCATAAGTATAGGAGGAGGTCACTATATGACATAAACATAGGAGGGGCACTGTATGGCATAAGTATAGGAGAGGGGCACTGTATGGCATAGAAAGTTGTCACTGTATGGCATAAGTATAGGAGGAGGTCACTATATGACATAAACATAGGAGGGGCACTGTATGGCATAAGTATAGGAGAGGGGCACTGTATGGCATAGAAAGTTGTCACTGTATGGCATAAGTATAGGAGGAGGTCACTATATGACATAAACATAGGAGGGGCACTGTATGGCATAAGTATAGGAGAGGGGCACTGTATGGCATAGAAAGTTGTCACTGTATGGCATAAGTATAGGAGGAGGTCACTATATGACATAAACATAGGAGGGGCACTGTATGGCATAAGTATAGGAGAGGGGCACTGTATGGCATAGAAAGTTGTCACTGTATGGCATAAGTATAGGAGGAGGTCACTATATGACATAAACATAGGAGGGGCACTGTATGGCATAAGTATAGGAGAGGGGCACTGTATGGCATAGAAAGTTGTCACTGTATGGCATAAGTATAGGAGGAGGTCACTATATGACATAAACATAGGAGGGGCACTGTATGGCATAAGTATAGGAGAGGGGCACTGTATGGCATAGAAAGTTGTCACTGTATGGCATAAGTATAGGAGGAGGTCACTATATGACATAAACATAGGAGGGGCACTGTATGGCATAAGTATAGGAGAGGGGCACTGTATGGCATAGAAAGTTGTCACTGTATGGCATAAGTATAGGAGGAGGTCACTATATGACATAAACATAGGAGGGGCACTGTATGGCATAAGTATAGGAGAGGGGCACTGTATGGCATAGAAAGTTGTCACTGTATGGCATAAGTATAGGAGGAGGTCACTATATGACATAAACATAGGAGGGGCACTGTATGGCATAAGTATAGGAGAGGGGCACTGTATGGCATAGAAAGTTGTCACTGTATGGCATAAGTATAGGAGGAGGTCACTATATGACATAAACATAGGAGGGGCACTGTATGGCATAAGTATAGGAGAGGGGCACTGTATGGCATAGAAAGTTGTCACTGTATGGCATAAGTATAGGAGGAGGTCACTATATGACATAAACATAGGAGGGGCACTGTATGGCATAAGTATAGGAGAGGGGCACTGTATGGCATAGAAAGTTGTCACTGTATGGCATAAGTATAGGAGGAGGTCACTATATGACATAAACATAGGAGGGGCACTGTATGGCATAAGTATAGGAGAGGGGCACTGTATGGCATAGAAAGTTGTCACTGTATGGCATAAGTATAGGAGGAGGTCACTATATGACATAAACATAGGAGGGGCACTGTATGGCATAAGTATAGGAGAGGGGCACTGTATGGCATAGAAAGTTGTCACTGTATGGCATAAGTATAGGAGGAGGTCACTATATGACATAAACATAGGAGGGGCACTGTATGGCATAAGTATAGGAGAGGGGCACTGTATGGCATAGAAAGTTGTCACTGTATGGCATAAGTATAGGAGGAGGTCACTATATGACATAAACATAGGAGGGGCACTGTATGGCATAAGTATAGGAGAGGGGCACTGTATGGCATAGAAAGTTGTCACTGTATGGCATAAGTATAGGAGGAGGTCACTATATGACATAAACATAGGAGGGGCACTGTATGGCATAAGTATAGGAGAGGGGCACTGTATGGCATAGAAAGTTGTCACTGTATGGCATAAGTATAGGAGGAGGTCACTATATGACATAAACATAGGAGGGGCACTGTATGGCATAAGTATAGGAGAGGGGCACTGTATGGCATAGAAAGTTGTCACTGTATGGCATAAGTATAGGAGGAGGTCACTATATGACATAAACATAGGAGGGGCACTGTATGGCATAAGTATAGGAGAGGGGCACTGTATGGCATAGAAAGTTGTCACTGTATGGCATAAGTATAGGAGGAGGTCACTATATGACATAAACATAGGAGGGGCACTGTATGGCATAAGTATAGGAGAGGGGCACTGTATGGCATAGAAAGTTGTCACTGTATGGCATAAGTATAGGAGGAGGTCACTATATGACATAAACATAGGAGGGGCACTGTATGGCATAAGTATAGGAGAGGGGCACTGTATGGCATAGAAAGTTGTCACTGTATGGCATAAGTATAGGAGGAGGTCACTATATGACATAAACATAGGAGGGGCACTGTATGGCATAAGTATAGGAGAGGGGCACTGTATGGCATAGAAAGTTGTCACTGTATGGCATAAGTATAGGAGGAGGTCACTATATGACATAAACATAGGAGGGGCACTGTATGGCATAAGTATAGGAGAGGGGCACTGTATGGCATAGAAAGTTGTCACTGTATGGCATAAGTATAGGAGGAGGTCACTATATGACATAAACATAGGAGGGGCACTGTATGGCATAAGTATAGGAGAGGGGCACTGTATGGCATAGAAAGTTGTCACTGTATGGCATAAGTATAGGAGGAGGTCACTATATGACATAAACATAGGAGGGGCACTGTATGGCATAAGTATAGGAGAGGGGCACTGTATGGCATAGAAAGTTGTCACTGTATGGCATAAGTATAGGAGGAGGTCACTATATGACATAAACATAGGAGGGGCACTGTATGGCATAAGTATAGGAGAGGGGCACTGTATGGCATAGAAAGTTGTCACTGTATGGCATAAGTATAGGAGGAGGTCACTATATGACATAAACATAGGAGGGGCACTGTATGGCATAAGTATAGGAGAGGGGCACTGTATGGCATAGAAAGTTGTCACTGTATGGCATAAGTATAGGAGGAGGTCACTATATGACATAAACATAGGAGGGGCACTGTATGGCATAAGTATAGGAGAGGGGCACTGTATGGCATAGAAAGTTGTCACTGTATGGCATAAGTATAGGAGGAGGTCACTATATGACATAAACATAGGAGGGGCACTGTATGGCATAAGTATAGGAGAGGGGCACTGTATGGCATAGAAAGTTGTCACTGTATGGCATAAGTATAGGAGGAGGTCACTATATGACATAAACATAGGAGGGGCACTGTATGGCATAAGTATAGGAGAGGGGCACTGTATGGCATAGAAAGTTGTCACTGTATGGCATAAGTATAGGAGGAGGTCACTATATGACATAAACATAGGAGGGGCACTGTATGGCATAAGTATAGGAGAGGGGCACTGTATGGCATAGAAAGTTGTCACTGTATGGCATAAGTATAGGAGGAGGTCACTATATGACATAAACATAGGAGGGGCACTGTATGGCATAAGTATAGGAGAGGGGCACTGTATGGCATAGAAAGTTGTCACTGTATGGCATAAGTATAGGAGGAGGTCACTATATGACATAAACATAGGAGGGGCACTGTATGGCATAAGTATAGGAGAGGGGCACTGTATGGCATAGAAAGTTGTCACTGTATGGCATAAGTATAGGAGGAGGTCACTATATGACATAAACATAGGAGGGGCACTGTATGGCATAAGTATAGGAGAGGGGCACTGTATGGCATAGAAAGTTGTCACTGTATGGCATAAGTATAGGAGGAGGTCACTATATGACATAAACATAGGAGGGGCACTGTATGGCATAAGTATAGGAGAGGGGCACTGTATGGCATAGAAAGTTGTCACTGTATGGCATAAGTATAGGAGGAGGTCACTATATGACATAAACATAGGAGGGGCACTGTATGGCATAAGTATAGGAGAGGGGCACTGTATGGCATAGAAAGTTGTCACTGTATGGCATAAGTATAGGAGGAGGTCACTATATGACATAAACATAGGAGGGGCACTGTATGGCATAAGTATAGGAGAGGGGCACTGTATGGCATAGAAAGTTGTCACTGTATGGCATAAGTATAGGAGGAGGTCACTATATGACATAAACATAGGAGGGGCACTGTATGGCATAAGTATAGGAGAGGGGCACTGTATGGCATAGAAAGTTGTCACTGTATGGCATAAGTATAGGAGGAGGTCACTATATGACATAAACATAGGAGGGGCACTGTATGGCATAAGTATAGGAGAGGGGCACTGTATGGCATAGAAAGTTGTCACTGTATGGCATAAGTATAGGAGGAGGTCACTATATGACATAAACATAGGAGGGGCACTGTATGGCATAAGTATAGGAGAGGGGCACTGTATGGCATAGAAAGTTGTCACTGTATGGCATAAGTATAGGAGGAGGTCACTATATGACATAAACATAGGAGGGGCACTGTATGGCATAAGTATAGGAGAGGGGCACTGTATGGCATAGAAAGTTGTCACTGTATGGCATAAGTATAGGAGGAGGTCACTATATGACATAAACATAGGAGGGGCACTGTATGGCATAAGTATAGGAGAGGGGCACTGTATGGCATAGAAAGTTGTCACTGTATGGCATAAGTATAGGAGGAGGTCACTATATGACATAAACATAGGAGGGGCACTGTATGGCATAAGTATAGGAGAGGGGCACTGTATGGCATAGAAAGTTGTCACTGTATGGCATAAGTATAGGAGGAGGTCACTATATGACATAAACATAGGAGGGGCACTGTATGGCATAAGTATAGGAGAGGGGCACTGTATGGCATAGAAAGTTGTCACTGTATGGCATAAGTATAGGAGGAGGTCACTATATGACATAAACATAGGAGGGGCACTGTATGGCATAAGTATAGGAGAGGGGCACTGTATGGCATAGAAAGTTGTCACTGTATGGCATAAGTATAGGAGGAGGTCACTATATGACATAAACATAGGAGGGGCACTGTATGGCATAAGTATAGGAGAGGGGCACTGTATGGCATAGAAAGTTGTCACTGTATGGCATAAGTATAGGAGGAGGTCACTATATGACATAAACATAGGAGGGGCACTGTATGGCATAAGTATAGGAGAGGGGCACTGTATGGCATAGAAAGTTGTCACTGTATGGCATAAGTATAGGAGGAGGTCACTATATGACCGAGCAGCAGGAAGA
Organism: Limnodynastes dumerilii; assembly: GCA_011038615.1. NCBI lineage: Eukaryota > Metazoa > Chordata > Amphibia > Anura > Limnodynastidae > Limnodynastes > Limnodynastes dumerilii. The sequence continues at coordinate 75,513 of WWET01003618.1, forward strand.
TGTGGTTCCTGAGTCCAGAACAATCGGGGAAGAGTCTCAGGAAGAAGACCTGGGAGATACAACTGATGCCAAACCTGATCGAAGTCACCGCATTCCATTCTTCACAAAGTAAGAAACAGAAGTTCATCATTTTCCTCTTTACTACTACTACTACCTACCACCCCTTCACTACTACCTACCACCCCTTCACTACTACCTACCATCCAACCAACCACCTACCATCCCATCCCCTTCACTACTACCTACCATCCATACTACCATCCAACCAATGACCAACCATCATACCCACTTCACTACTACTACCTACCATCCATACTATTATCCAACCAACCACCTACCATCCCATCCCCTTCACTACTAATACCTACCATCCAACCAACCACCTACCATCCCATCCCCTTCATTACTAATACCTACCATCCAACCAACCACCTACCATCCCATCCCCTTTACTACTACCTACCATCCATACTACCACCTTCTTTCCCATCTCCTTCACGACTACCATCTTCCATCCATACTACCACCTACCATCCCATGCCCTTCACTACTTCTACCTACCATCTATACTATCACCTTCCATCCATATTACTACCTTCCATCTCACCTCCGTCTCTTCATTTCCATCTCCTTTTCTACTACTACTTTTTAACCACCTCCCATCCATCCACCTTCTCTACTAACACCTTACATCCCACCACCTTCCATTCAACCACCTTACATCCCACCACCTTCCATTCAACCACCTTCTATCCACCCCATTTTGTACAACCACCTTTCATCCCACTACCTTCCATCCAACAACTATCTCTACTACCACCTTTCATTCCATCACCTTCTCTACTACCACCTTCCATCCCATCACTTTCCATCCCACCATCTTCCATCCCATCACCTTACATCCCACCATCTTCCATTCCATCACCTTCCATCCATCCAACCCCCTTCTTTACTCTCACCTTCCGAACACCTTCTATCCAACTACCATCCATCAAGCACCATCTATACTGCTACCTTCCTTCCAACCACATTCCATCTGACCCCCTTCCATCAGACCACCCTCCATCCCACCACCTTCTGTACTACCATTTTCCATCCCATCATGTTATGTGCCAGCGGCTCCTGTTCTAACCTCCTTCTGTCCCATAACCTTATATCTGTACCTACTCTACCAATGCTTCCAGTACCACCGCCTTCTCTCCCATGTCTTTCTGTCTCGCTATCTTTTATACCACTGTCTTCTATCCTACTGTCTTTCTGTCATACCGCCTTTCATTCCACCACCTTCTTTCCCATCATCTTGCGTTCCAACATATTGCTGTCTAAAAAGCTTCAAATTGTATCTATTATAACAATATTAGTAAGAAAATAAAGTACTGAATGTTAGGAAGTCGATAGATGGAACTAATCACCTTTAAACACACAACAAATAATTATATGAATATTTCCTTATATACAGAGATGATAATGATAGTCATTTACATAGGAAAGTTCATGTCACAGGAATGTTGCGTTGCTCGTTATCTTCTAGGACCGGATACTCACTTCAGCTTTTCTTCTTATTTCCGTCTGGTCGCATTTTGTCCGCTGTTGATTTTTATGCCTGCGCTCACATTTGTGCTGCCCGATCGGAATGCATTGTAGCCTATCCAGACTTAGCGCAATGACACTTCTGATAGGTGAGGCTGGACTGCTCTTGCGAGAGGATGGAACATGGTTTTACAATGCGCAGCCGAGGTGCTACAAAGCTCCACCTGCCGTTACAGACTTCTGAATGTAAAATGGTGGTGATTCAGAAGTCTGTAATGGTCTGCGTCATTTTATATTCGCAGGATAGCAAATCATTCGCATAAATATGGGAATATGGTGCTCCTGTGGTTGCAGACCACAGCAAGTTGCAGCAAGTATCCGGTCCATGGTATTTAAACAGCAATAAACATTGATTTAATGTAGCGGAGAGGGAACAAGACCAGGCTTCTAGCACTCCCTATAATTACTTGTGTTGTGGTATATTTAGTGGGAGGTATCTCTGGTATAACGATCCTGTGTGATTTATATGGTTCTCTAGACAGATACATTGTAATACATTGTTCTTGGTACACCTTGTACAATAACTAGGTTTATTATTCAGAAGTCTGGAACTATGAATATTCATGTAGTAAAATAGAATTCATTGTGGAATCTTCAAAGTGATTTTAATGTGAAAATGTAAAGCATATATAAGTGCAGATTCTCTTGAGCTCAATGACGGGATTAAGCGTGAAACGCGCATTTTCCTGTCTATTATGGTACGGTAACATTGCAGATTTTATCTCGCATCTCTATGGGGTGTGAGCTAAAACCCATGATGTAGATTCGTGCCATGTGCTATACTGGAGAAACATCGCGCTCAATAGAGTCTGCCCTGTATTGAAATATTGTTAAAAAGAGCAAAATAGCAAAATTAATTTTACAATTAGAAAAACCTAACACAAAATGAATTGTTGTTCCGTGTTGTGTTGTGGTTTATTTATATATATTTACATATTTTTAAACTATGTTTCATTTTTTCTTAAAAGAAAATCTCCATGCGTTATGCAGAATGGCCACTAGATGGCACAGTAATTCCATGTCAGGTTATTTGTGGGATTAGGATCTAAATTTAGGTTCCAAGGACCAAATTCAGAGGCTGAAAATAAGAAAGTTACAAGTTAATTGTATTCTTGGCACACAGATACTGACCAGCGTTACTATTACAGTGTTATTTATACTTGTACTAGGAGACATCACCTCTCATCTCTAATACTATTATATTACTATTATATTATTACACAGATACTGAACAGCATTACTATTACACTGTTATTTAGACCTGGGCCAGAAAACATTGCCTGCCAATGCTAATACTGTGTCCAACACATGACATTTACCTCCCCTGCAATTCTACATGGTTTTGCCCAGGTGTATCCTTCCCCCTGTTTTCCTCTTATTCGCACACCCTGGATCCAGTCTACTGTTAATAGTTCATTTGTGAAAGGTCATTTGTGTTTTAGATTACGTTGTACATGATGGAACAGGACAGACATATGTGATGTAATGTTGTAAAAATAGCTTTTCTTTTTTCCTTACTTTACATTTTCCTGCCTGTCTATGATTAATTCAGTCATCTAAAAACTAGTCGATTGTCCCTGTATCTGTGAGTGATAAGTTACTGGAAAAAGCCATCGTGTGGTAATCTGTGGAAAGTCTTACATCAAATTGTTTCTATTTTTAAAGCATTTGAGTATGGGAGAGGGCACGTGCCCAGATATTATGGAATGGAATGGAAGCCCAAGTGGCATCTTTTATTTTGTATTGTAGTAATTATTGCCATTAATAGCCATGCTTGAAAATGTGTTATTTTAATGGAAGTTTCAGCATAATACAGACAGTTGCCCCAACCAGGGATGGAGCAAGGTTCACATTGTCCAAAAGCCTCACAGAGAATTTTTGCAGGATGTCAGTGGCCTGTTGAAGTAACTTGCTAGCCCCTTTCTTTGTTTGAGAAATGAAGGGTGTACTGGGAAAAGGTCAGTAGAAGGCTGTTTGGATTGGGTGATGGTCACAAGTATGATCTCTGTATTGGTGAGTAGTCTATAGGATGGGCACTAGGCTCCTCTCTGTATTGGGTGATGGCCACTAGGAGGTGTTTTGTGGATGTTGACCCCCTAGTATGCTCTGTTTGAGTGAAGGTCACTAGGATGCTCTCTGTATTGAATGATGACTAGTAGAATGCTCTCTATTTGGGTGCTGGTCACTTTTACACAGATACTGACCAGCGTTACTATTACACTGTTATTGATCACCTCTGATCTCTAATACTATTATATTATATTATTACAGAGATACTGACCAGCGTTACTATTACACTGTTATTTATCACCTCTCATCTCTAATACAATTATATTATTACACAGATACTGACCAGCGTTACTATCGCACTGTTAATAAGACTTTGGATAGGAAACATCACCTTTCAACTCTAATACGGTTTTTAACAGATAAAATATGACTCCCCCTGAAATCCACATGGTTTAGCCCAGGAGTAACTTTCCTCTCTTATTTTCAATCTCTGAGGCCCTGATTCACACTTAAGAAAGAATTTAGGAACGTTTCTAAATATATGCATAGAGCAGATAAGTAAGAACGATCATAAAGAAAAATGCTAACCATGGACAGTATTCACACCTAGTGAGTTACAGTAGGTGGGGTCAGATCCGCACCTAACTCCACTTAAGAGTGCTGCCATAGGGCTATCTTATCTTACTGTGCGGAGTTTCCTTCTTAAGAAGACATTGCCTCCCCCCTCTGCCCTCCACGGCTAATTTACATCCCTCCCACTTCTATCTAATCACTCCTTTAGGGAAATTACTGGTGCTGATATTACTGGGGTTCACAATATAAAATATGAGAAGTGCTAAAACCAGACCATAAGTATATAAAACAATGAGAATAAGACATACATATACTTAAAAGGGATCTGCCCAATCACAAAAGTGTAAATCTCTGTAAAACCAAAATCTATGCAATATACCAGGAGAGACCAGCAGGTGGCAGTGCTGGCCTAAAATAAGTGTCAAGTCCCCATCTAAAACTGTAGTAAAAGTTAGTGAATAAAACTCCAACTTGCAATTGGGGATAGCGTGAAAGTTAAGTTACACTTTCTTATATTAAACTTTCATATTATCCCAGACCCATTGTTAATCTGGCGCTGAGTGGGTTTTTCCGACAACAGATACCCACGCATCTGATTTATGGACGCTGAAAAATTGAATCTTTGTATAAAGAGCTGACTCTCTAATGTCATCGTATTCC
>WWET01003618.1:80371-90542 GCA_011038615.1 Limnodynastes dumerilii
TCATTGCCGGTGATCCGCCATTGTGATGTGTTGGATGCCCGGTCTGGTTATCTCCTCTCTGTATCTGGGTCACCACGCAGGAAGAGCTGGTTTCTGGAGATAAATGAGGAATGTGAGCTAAGTTTTCATCAGTCGTCCTGCAGGTTATATAACACGGAGATGTGAGATCGGTCACCGCTGGTATTTATACAGCAGAGCATCCGATTACACGGGCTCTAAAATAATATGAAAACGTCAATATCACCAGTCACTTGCTGGGCTGCCGTGTGTGGAGATGACAGCATGTAACCAGTGTTAGGTCTTCCTGCAGCGACATAATAGTTTGTCAGCTGACGTCTGGTTCATGGTAACGGGTGACGCTCTGCGGGGGTATACCGGAAGTCAGAAAAATCACAGTTATCCAGTCACACTGATTGGACGGCAGGTTAAACGCAGAGACTCTGCTCTGTCTGACAGGGTCATTAAGTGATCATCTGTCAGAGAGGATATTATAATACTGACACTTATTATCCCCAACCGCTAATTAATTACATCACCTAAGCAGACGCTGGTGTCCGCATGTTCCTGGAAGGTGTAATAGTGTTACAGATCTGCTCCCGGGGTGTGGAATGTAACTGGGTCTGGTCTTCACTGGAACCCCGTGATGGTGGGGATAGGCTTGTGCAGCAGGCACCCAGCAGGTCACGATCCCTGGAAGGCAGCCCCAGGTAATATAAAGCAATAATAACCAGACGAGGGTGATAAATCAAACGTATTTATTAGTGCAAACAGAATACAGGTAAAAGGAGAATGTGATTTGGGAGCTACAATAACAAAGACAAAACCATTAACAATACAAAACCTACAGGCTATAAACACTGGAGAGTATAAACAGAAATCAGAGGGTGCACTGAGCACAAGCTAACAGAGATCAGAGGGTGCACTGAGCACAAGCTAACAGAGATCAGAGGGTGCACTGAGCACAAGGTAATAGAAATCCAACACACTAGAAGCAGGAGCACAAAATTTAACACAACGATAGAAATGTACTCAAATACAAACAGAAGTCCAGATAACAGAGAACACCAGAGCACAACAGAAGGCCAAAAACAAACATACAAATAAACATAAATATAAACCAATATCAAGGAGAAACCTACACACAGAACAAGGGCAGCTGATCACAAGCATGCAAGGCGGCAGCTTTACCGGAATGAACAAGAGGCTGACAAGCAGAATGACCAGCACCTGAGTTACCTAGAAGCGTCCTTATATCCCAGATTATCATGTGTTGTCAATTAATCATTGTGGCTAAGTGTAAACAGCAGCCCCTAGTGGCAGGTTAGGAGAATGTCCATGCTGAACAATGAGTCCCACAGCAGTCCCTAGAGGCAGGTCAGGAGAATGTCCATGTGGAACAATGAGTCCCACAGCAGCCCCTAGGGGCAGGTCAGAAGAATGTCCATGTGGAACAATGCGTCCCACAGCAGCCCCTAGGGGCAGGTCAGGAGAATGTCCATGCTGAACAATGAGTCCCACAGCATCTCCTAGTGGCAGGTCAGGAGAATGTCCTTCACGTAACAAATAGTTTCTCACACCTCCCCATTATACCCCATACACATTGGATCCAGAGGTGAGCGTCAGCTGACGTGATGTTCTACTGCACATGCTCAGGACTAATTAGCATTCGGTCATGGCCATTCTGAACTTGATCTGATGTGATATTATCCCTGGGTCTTCCGTGTCCCCCGGACTATTATTCCAGCATATAATCTGCGCAATGCTTCCCACGCTGACTATTCTCTGATGTTTTACACAATTAATTTTATAGATGTTTCCGGGCAAGACCCTTGTGTTACAATGTGACACCTCAAACGGTTACTAAGGGTCAGAAGTCGCTGCCGCTGTATTCTGCCTGTTTTACATAATTTCTACAGAATTTATTCATGTTTTTATTATAAATCTTGTTTGTTGTAATCTTCTGATCGCTTTGATCGTAACCCCCATCACACCGGACATTACCCCGCTACATGCAGCGTATTCGGCCACGTAGCGGCTTTGTGCTTCGCTGCTGTGCGCCAGGTTGATCGTTGCTCGTACTGATGTACCCCTTTTCTCCCACGTTAACCCCTTCTCTCACATTTTACCCCTTCTCCCACATTCTGCTCCTTCTCTCCCACATTTTGCCCCTTCTTTCTCACATTCTACCCCTTCTCCCACATTCTGCCCCTTCTCTCACACATTCTGCCCCTTCTCTCCCACATTCTGCCTCTTCTCTCCCACATTCTGCCCCTTCTCTCTTACATTTTGCCCCTTCTCTCTCACATTCTACCCCTTCTCCCACATTCTGCCCCTTCTCTCACACATTTTGCCCCTTCTCTCTTACATTCTGCTCCTTCTCTCTCACATTCTGCCCCTTCTCTCTCACATTCTACCCCTTCTCCCACAAAAATGTGTGTTTGTAATTTAACTTATTCCTATCTGTAACATGTTTATTCCTGCGTCTAATCCTTCCTTTATTTCCTTCTTTCGGTCTCATTGCCTGAGGTTCTGTTTGAGTTGTTACTTAGTTCCTGGGAATTTTATTCAAGCCTTTATTCAAGGGGAAATCTTATTGAGGGGAGCGACTCTATAGCATGTTGTGACTCTATACCGTAGCATGTTGTGACTCTATACCGTAGCATGTTGTGACTCTATACTGTACCATGTTGTGACTATACCGTAGCATGTTGTGACTCTATACTGTAGCATGTTGTGACTCTATACTGTCTGTAGCATGTTGTGACTCTATACTGTAGCATGTTGTGACTCTATACTGTAGTATGTTGTGACTCTATACTATAGCATGTTGTGACTCTATACCGTAGCATGTTGTGACTTCCTTGGAACTGAGCAGAAACGTTATTTGTATTTATCGATGATCACGTCCCTGATCACTGTTTGTTTTTCGCTGCTCTTTAATGACCTACAGTTTTGCTGAAATGCACTTGGTGGATAACTGATGTCACAGCAGCTTAACAAACTGCATCCTCAACTATGTGACCTGTATTAGATCCCATTAGGAGACTTATATAAAATAAATATGTGTCTGATCTCTCCAAGTATTCAGGAAGTTAAATGTTTATTAATAGAGCAGCTTTCACATTCCAGCTCATATACTGGAAATGTTCCCCTAAGCGTCTGTCCTGATGACCTCAGATGCTCTGCATTGGGTCATGGCAAGGTTGTGGCTGTCACCTTGGGCCTGATCCAGACCTACGCTTATGAAACGCTCATGTGCGTAGCGTATTTACGCCGGCGTACCTACAATGCTCTCCCATTGATCGTACTTAATTTTGCCGTCTTACACCCAACAATCCCTACCCTAACTTTTCTGTTCATAACCGCGGGCGGCCGTAAGCTCATTGCGTAGTTATGACGTTTAGCACGCCCACTCTGTACCATTTAAATGCCTCACCCCGCCCTCTATGCGTATTTATGGATTTCGTATGGCAGGCACTTGTTACGAAGCTGGCACGCTCAAGGCCCATTCGCTCAGATTTTCTGTGCCTTACATCTGCCCCGCACATGCGCCGTAAGTACAAATACCCGTTTTTACGCTTACGCCCATTGTAAAAACGCACACGAGTGTAGGGCTGGATCAGGCACCTTGGGCCTGATCCAGACCTACGATGTTACACTGAGCGGTCTAACACTCAGCGTAACATCGCAGCACACCCCCAACACTCCTTGTCCTGCCGTACACCCGCAACACTCCTTGTCCTGCCGTATTAACACTCGCTTAGGCCGGCTGAAGGCTACCCTAACTTTAGCCGGCATAAGCGAGTGTTAATACGCCCTCCCAGCCTCATTACCCTCCCCCCCCACCTACCTGCACTAACTGCAGCGTAGTATTGCTGGGGGATGCCCCCTCCAGCTTTACTGCGCTGCTGCTACGGATGCCCAATCGTCGTTCGAGCGTTGCCGTAGCTACGCCGGGCAATATCTGCCCGGCGCATGCGCAGATCGGCTTTTCAGCCAATCTTACGCTTGCGCCTGGCGTTTTAACTGCAGCCAGCGTAGGTCTGGATCAGGCCCCTCGTGTCTAAGGTTTTGTCTGCTTTCATTCATTCCATGATATTGACCTTGCAGGACCATATTCACACTGCACCTAACTCACCCGTCCTGCCTCTAACCCGTCCCCCTTTATGGGTACCTTATGGCACTTATGAGTAGCCATAGGGCTACCTTATCTTACCGTGCGGAGTTTCCTTCTTAAGAAGACATTGCCTCTCCCCGCCCTCCCCATCTAAATCCCTCCCACTTCTACCTAATCACTCCCCAAGGCGGCATTACGCCAACTCTTTCTAACGACTCCGTGTGGTCTTTAAAACTGTGCAAAGGCAATCTACACACCTACAAATCTACATAGATTGCCTAAATGACCTACTATGCATGCTATCCTGTAATGGCTTCTTGTGAGGAGCAATTACCGTCTTCACTCTGAGCTGTAGGTGAGCACCAAGGACTGGTGGCAAGGTCACGGTGGGTTCACTCCAGTAGCCGGCAGAATCTTCTGTAAGCGTAGCGCAGCTGAGAGGAGATCACAATCTGGAGTAACAGGTGGATGGACGCCTCGTGTCTCACTGACACAGAATTTACTGCACAGTTCCTGTTAAAAGCAAAAAAATTGACATTTTTCCGACCTGATCGGTTTGATAAAAATGGGGCGGATCCTGAAGTCACCTGACTTCTGCAAACTGCGCACGCCAGATGTTCCGCACCAAAAGATACAACATTACAGCTGGAGATACATAAGATGTTACACCTGGAGATACATAAGATGTTACACCTATACATATACGAAGTTACACCTGGGGATACAATATCACACCTGGAGATACATAAGATGTTACACATGGGGATACAATATTACACCTGGAGATACAACATTACACCTGGAGATATATAATATGTTACACCTGGGGATACAATATTACACCCGGAGATACATAAGATGTTACACCTGGAGATACAATATTACACCTGGAGATACATAAGATGTTACACCTGAAGATACATAAGTTGTTACACCTGGGGATACAATATTACACCTGGAGATACATAAGATGTTACACCTGGAGATACATAAGATGTTACACCTGGGGATACAATATTACACCTGGAGATACATAAGATGTTACACCTGGGGATACAATATTACACCTGGAGGTACATAAGATGTTACACCTGGGGATACAATATTACACCTGGAGATACATAAGATGTTATACCTGGAGATGTTGTAAATATAACGATCAGCCAGCCCACATACATTACAGCGGGCTGGCAATCGTGAGTGCAGAATGTGATGATCGCCATGGTTTCCATGGCGATCATAGCTTTGTAAATGGTCCACACATCGTTTTAAGGAGATATAGACCATTTTCAGGTGCAAAATGGTCTTTATCTCCTGTAAACGATATAGTAAATGGAACCCTATATACTTGTGGCCCCTTATGGCTGTAGAGGAGAAGCCGCGTTAGACAAACATTAGTCATTATTATGTGAAAGTTTTTGTGATCCACGTTACACCTGGAGATACAACATTACAGCTGGAGATACATAAGATATTACACCTGGAGATACATAAGATGTTACACCTGGAGATACATAAGATTTTACACCTGGAGATACATAAGACGTTACACCTAGAGATACATAAGATGTTACACCTGGAGATACATAAGATTTTACACCTGGAGAAACATAAGACGTTACACCTAGAGATACATAAGATGTTACACCTAGAGATACATAAGATATTACACCTGGAGATACATAAGATATTACACCTGGAGATACATAAGATGTTACACCTGGATATACAACTTTACACCTGGAGATACATAAGATGTTACACCTGGAGATACATACAATGTTACACCTGGAGATACAATATTACACCTGGAGATACATACGATGTTACACCAGGAGATATATAAGATGTTACACCTGGAGATACAATATTACATGTGGACATACATAAGATGTTACACCTGGAGATACATAAGATGTTACACCTGGAGATACAGCATTACACCTGTAGATACAACATTACAGCTGGAGATACATAAGATGTTACACCTGGAGATACATAAGATGTTACACCTGGAGATACATAAGATGTTAAACCTGGAGATACATAAGATGTTACACCTGGAGATGCACAAGATGTTACACCTGGAGATACATAAGATGTTACACCTGGATATAACACATTACACCTGGAGATACATATGATGTTACACCTGGGGATTCAATATTACACCTGGAGATGCAATATTATACCTGGAGATACAACATTACACCTGGAGATACATAAGACGTTACGCCTGGGGATACAACATTACACCTGGAGATACATAAGATGTTACACCTGGAGATGCATCATTACACCTGGAGATACATAAGATGTTACACCTGGAGATACATAAGATTTTACACCTGGAGATACAACATTACACCTGGAGATACATAAGATGTTACACCTGGAGATACACTAGGTGTTACACCTGGAGATGCAATATTACACCTGGAGATACAAAAATACACCTGGAGATACATAAGATGTTATACATGGGGATACAATATTACACCGTGAGATACAACATTACGCCTGGAGATACATAAGATGTTACACCTGGAGATACATAAGATGTTACACCTGGAGATACATAAGATGTTACACCTGGATATACAACATTACACCTGGAGATACATATACGAAGTTACACCTGGGGATACAATATCACACCTGGAGATACATAAGATGTTACACCTTGAGATATATAAGATGTTACACCTAGGGATACAATATTACACCCGGAGATACATAAGATGTTACACCTGGAGATACAGTATTACACCTGGAGATACATAAGATGTTATGGCTATATGACTATACCCATGATGAACCTGTCCCTTCGTTCGTAGTTACGCTGATGGTATGTACGTTCAGATTTACGTGGTGTAACATCTGCCGTACACATGCACAGTCAATACAAATAGGCGATTTTGCATCAGCGGCTAGCGTAAATACGCTAACATACTTAGGTCTGGATCTACCCCACTGTTACTACTTTAGATACATAAGATGTTCCACCTGGAGATTTCGCCATTGGAGCCACTACTTCTGATTGGCTTGTTGACCTCTCTTTATGTACATAAGGCTATGCTATAGATCAGGCTGTGCGGTACATTAGGCTGTGTTGTACATTAGGCTATGCTATAGATCAGGCTGTGTTGTACATTAGGCTATGCTATAGATCAGGCTGTGCTGTACATTAGGCCTTTCAGCAGGTGATATTGTACGCAGGATAATGCAATGTTCAGTATACACTATACATATATCAGTCATACAGGGTAATGCAATGATTATACTATATATATCATTGTGATTACACAGCACTGTCCGGCTATTCAGCAGATGATACTGTGTACACAGGGTGATGCAGAGTCCTGACCCTCTGTCTCTGAAACACTTATATCAGGAGAGCACAGGTGCTGTTGATTAGCACAAGCCTGACCACACTAGTCTCCCTGCTGCAGCTCTAAAACCTGGTCAGGATTCTCCACATTACTCCCATGTCACAATATGTGTATATGTATGTGTGTGTTTTTGTGTGCTTGTGTATATACCGTAATTCCCCATGTACAAGACGCACCCCTTTATAAGAGGCACCTTAATTTTGGGGTCCCAAAATTTAAAGTGCATCTTGTACATGGGGAAAAGCTCCCCTCTCCCCTTTCAGGTTTGTTACCTTTAAGGATCATCCAGCGAGCAGGACTGCGGTCACAATATGACGTCCTGCGGTGGCTGAGACTGGGAAATGAAGTCCCGCGGTCACAGGCTGTAACCGTGGGACTTCATATCCCAGTCTTGGCCACCGCGGGACTTCATATTCTGGCCGTAGTCCCGCTCAGTGGATGATTCTTAAAGGTAAGAAAACTTTGGAGGGGAGCTGGAGACTAGACTTCATTTTAGCATCCAGTCGCAGTCTGAATCAGACTGCGACAGGATGCTAAAATGGTAACCCACCTGTATAAGATGCACCCTGTTTTTGGACACCATATTTTTCCGAAGCAGGTGTGTCTTATACATGGGGAAATACAGTATGTGTGTGTTTGTTTGTCTGTGTGTGTGTGTGTGTGTTATGTGTCATTACAGGGTTAATTCACTGTTTTAGGTTCTTAAAGGCTTTGGGCTTTGTTGACAGAGATGATTGAATGAAGACTTTGCATTTTAAGTTTGCTTCCTGCATTTTGTCTGAAGGTAAAATCCCAGCGCTTTGTATTCCGAGCACCTGCAAAGTCTAAGCTGTTATAATCACTTAACTAAACTATTTAGATGGTTCAAGATTCCATTCATCAACATTTCGCAGTTGTGTGAGAAGCGTAGTGGGTGTAATAAATCAGAGACCAGTCTGACTGTCCCTCCATGGAGTGTCTCAGATGTGTCTCAGATGTGTGTATTAGCTGTGTAGTAATAATGAAGTGATAGTTAATCAACTATAAATCAATGATTAGTCATTGAGCTGAGGGGTGGCCAACCGTTTCAGCAGACTTAGGGCCAGATGTACTAAGGGGCAAGATAACTCACCCCAAAAAATCGCGCCACATCGCCGGAGTTTGCGGGTGATTTTTTTTTTAAATTGCCGGATTTACCAAGGGCTGACTTCCCCCGGCAATTTTCAATCTCCCACGATGTATTAAGCTTGTAATTGCGGCGAATTAACCCTTCAAAAATCGCCGTATATCACAGGAGATTCTTTAAATTACTGTTTTTAAAAGTTTAACAAAATAAAAAGCCTTTACAATACTAAAAATGGCTGCCGCAGCATGCAATTAGCCCTTAGCATGCTGCGGCATATAGTACTATAAGGCAAAGCATGCCCTGCTATACAAGGGCATGTTGTGCCTTATAGTACCATATGCTGCAGCATGCTAGTGGCTTAATGCATGCTGCGGCAGCCATTTTTAGTATTGTAAAGGCGTTTTTTCTTATTTTTTGACATGGTGGGGATTTTTTTATCCAAAGTGAGTGCCGATTTCTAGGATATTTTTTTTCTCATCAGTGTTTAAGGCGAGTTGTCAAAAATTTTACAAATCACTGTATAGTAAATACAGAGATTTGTATGCGCTGTCTTTTTAAACTTGCTTTAGCGATTTATTCTATGGCAAGCTTAAAATACGCTAAACTCTGGTGATTTTGGGCTGAATTTACTTTAGTTCTTCAAAATCGAGTTTAGTAAATCTGGCCCTAAATCTTGACCACGATGATAAAGCAGTAATCAGACACACCCCTTGAATGTACAAACTTTGACTTATTTCCGCTTTTCAAACCCTATCTTAACTTTTGGCCGCATAACTGCTATCGTCCGCACACTTACGTATAGGCAACACGGACTTGCGAAGCTAAGCTCGCCCATACTGTACCATTTAAATGCAAACCCCCGCCTACACTGCGTATTTTAGACGTACTTTTGACTCACGTAAAATTACCACGCCCCCACTTCCGAATTTACGCAACTTATATGTAAATGGCCCATACGTTCAGTGTTACGTTACGTAGCGTATCATTTGTTGTGCGCATGCACAGTACATACAAAATCGCGATTTTACGTGTCGTCAGGCGTAAATTCGCACAGGGCGTTGTTCTGGATCTGCCCCATTGTCATCATCATTATCAGCTCTAGCAGTCACAACAGTGGCCAGATTTACTAAGCTGCGGGAACGTGGAGATGTTGCCCACAGCAACCAATCAGATTCTAGCTCTTACTTTCCAATTACATACTAGAAAATGTCCCCTCCTGTACCTGTCACCCTCCAGGTTATACACATGTCCTCATGTTCTATTATACCTCTTCCTTTATATAATGTCCCCTCCTGTACCTGTCACCATCCAGCATCTCCACATGCCCTCATGTTTAGCTCTTACAATTACATACTAGAAAATGTCCCCTCCTGTACCTGTCACCCTCCAGGTTATACACATGTCCTCATGTTCTATTATACCTCACCTCTACTCCAGTATAATATCCTCATGTTCTATTACACCTCTTCCTTTATATAATGTATCCTCCTGTACCTGTCACCCTCCAGTATATACACATGTCCTCATGTTCTATTACACCTCTACCTTTATTTTATA
>WWET01003618.1:104821-120619 GCA_011038615.1 Limnodynastes dumerilii
AACTGGAGGGTGGTAGATTCAAAGGAAATGTGCGGAAAAATTACTTCACTGAAAGGGTGATAGATAAATGGAATATTCTCCCATCTGAGGGGTAGAGGTAACACAGGAGAATAGTGTAACTTGCTTGGGATAAATATAAGGATATCCTAAATCTCAAACTAAATTGAGGGTAAACAGGGTCTAGGGTCAGTATAGTTTAAAATAAACAACTGGGTGGGCCATGTGGCTCTTATCTGCCTTCACTTTCTATGTTTCTATGTTAAGTGAATGGGTGAGTATGAAAATCGCTTAATCACCCATTCATAAAAAAAATTCTAAGAGTGCTGTCATTCGAAATAGAGACAGCCGAAAAGCAACTTTCACTGTCCCTACTTCGTAATGATAGTCATCGCAGCGGGGGCTTACAACACATTGTGTCATTGGAGTAATATACACACATTTCAGTAGTTTAATAAAATACTAACTACTAACTAAAACTAACAACATTTAGAATCCAGAAAGCTATGCAAAACTCCACCCACTTCCCATAAGACCCTCCCAAAACAGGGACAAATGAGAGGAATTTTCAGTATAGCCACAAGTAGCGCTAGAGGCGGAGAGATAGAATGTTTTTGCATTACAGGCTTCCTTCTAGGTCTTGTAGTTCATGTAGGTCGACAGCTGCAATAAACAGCAACCTGAAAACTACATTTCCCATGAAACCATTTAAGTCAATCACCAGGCAAAAGGAGTGGCTGACCAATCAGCACACAGGGGGTCTGCACAATTAACTGAATGCATGAGTTGATGGGCGGGACTTATCAGCCGCAAGGCTTCCATAGCATGTGGAAATGACAAATATGATTGGTCAGAACAGTCTCTTGCGTAGAAATGCGCATCAAAGAGTTTTTAAAGTGTTCCTGTAGTTGGCAGGACTTTATAGATGCCCACAATGGACATTGATGATCTCAATCAGGTACCATCACCTACAGGATTGTTGGGGGGCATCTAATTTACCACAGGGAGGTGCTTTTGTGCACACATCTCAGGAGCTCCTGGGGAAGACCTGGGAAGGAGAACGATTCAGAACAATGAACTGATTTTAAGATAAAACAAATAAATGTTTATGTGACGGTAACATTTCATTAGCTTGGGGCAGAGCCATGATGTCCTGGGGGTGGGACTGGGTGTAGCCAACCGCTCCTGATAGAAGTTGTCAGAGGCTTAAAACGTTGCTCGGCGCTCCATGTCTGAGTGTATGTATGTATAGTGCGGTAGCACTCATACATGGAGCACCGAGCGCCGTTTTAAGCTGTCCGCTTCTGACCGATTGCAGGAGAAACGACTGCCATGGGCCCCCCTCACCTCTGGACCCCATAGCAGCACTGTAGTTACGCCCCTGCCAGGACTATATACGTGTTACCATGACGATATACCGTATAATGGTTCCTGCTTCCTCTCTCTTCAGGTTACTATTCCTGGAGGAATCCCGGTAAAGGATCCTGGTTCGTTCAGGCGCTTTGCAGCGTTCTCAACAAGTACGGAAAACAGCTGGAGATCATGCAGATCCTCACCCGCGTCAATCACATGGTGGCCACCAACTTCGAGTCCTGGTCAGACGACCCTCGCTTCAGTGAGAAGAAGCAGATCCCCTGCGTGGTGTCCATGCTGACCAAGGAACTCTACTTCTAGATGTTCCCGGCGCTGGGCTCTCTCTCGTGCGGATATTCAGGGAAGCTGATTTCGTTTTTACAAAACCCCCTACAAAGGAATCCGAGGAACGTGACCTGTCAAAATAGCGCAATGTTTGTAGATCTTATATGTGAAAAAATAAAGAAAAAAAAACATTTTTCATGAACTTGATGCAGAATTAGGTGCAAAAAAAAGGGAGAAATTTGCTCTGGATAAAGCATATTCCGAAACGAATTTATTGTAGGGAATAATGGCTGCTTAGCATATAGCATACAATTACCAGACGGTATCTTACAAATTAGAGTTCATCTAGAACACGACAACTCTACAGATGTCTTCACATTTCAATCAAACGATATCTGCCAAGTTGCAACTTTAATATTGTTTTCTTTGCAAATTTTTATCTTTGGCCATCAACACCGGACCGGTTATAAGTATTGTGGACCTTCCATCGTTAGAGGGTGTTACAACCTTTGGCGGATGTGTTGCGTCACTGTCAACCCTCCAGATAACAGTTACTTTAATTCCAGTTCATCGGCTTCTGCTACCACGTGAGTCCTCTAAGACGATATCTGGAGAATGACATTTCACGAGGTGGGATATTGGGGATGGAATCTGGATACATGGGAAATCAGTGGAACTGCAATCAGAAAATTTGCTCAACAAATGACCTGAGAAGATTTTACAGAACCTCAGTGGAAAGAAGTGTTCCTGGATCTTCGTTGTGGCTTCCAGTCAGTGAGAAGTCATTTCCATGGTTAAAAGATTCTGGGACAAGGACCAGGGGTCTTCCAACTAATTACCTCTGCAAAATGCAAACAAGCTACGGTTTATTACTGAATGTCACAATTCCTCCTGTCCATGTGAAATCTACAGGAAGCAGGAAAATGTCACCGTTTTATCCACAATTCTCCCTGTGCCCTAAACTTGAATTTAAAAGGGACATAATGGCAGCTTTCCTATTGGCCACTGCGGACGCAGAGTAAAAAGATTTACGCGGATTATGTTCTTATTTTGTGCTATAGCTTATATCTATTTTACTTACATTTTACGATATTTCTCTCTAATAGCACTCGCCAGCAATCTCCGCCAGCAGTCCCCTCCGTAACGCTTTAAACACCGCCATGTATTAGACGGGTAAACTGGAAGAACAAGGATATCCCAACAAATAATACAAATACAGGAAGAGACATAGGGCCAGATCCAGAACACATCACAGATACCAATGGTCTGTCTATGCATTTGTAACATGACACAGCAGGATATAGCTGTCTACATTTCCAGCTCTCGATGGGGTCTTCATTAAGGAGGTGTCCAATTAGCAATTAAAAATAGACGGGCTGATTGAGTTGCATAACCATAGCTCCACCCACTATGTCACATGTTGAAATTGAAATATTCTGAAAGTCGGAAAAGTGACAGAAGAGGAAGACGATACAGAAGATTAATCAGGGAAGTGTCATGGCCGATGACATTATTATTGTAGTAGGCGGTATTACTAGCAATACAGCCAGCGCCCAACGCCTCTCGTTTTATCATGGAGGTAAACCCCTGAAGCCACAGCAGTTACTGATGAAGGGAGATGGGTGTAGACGGCTGACCCCCTCTCCCACAATTCATGAGTCTTCCAGATGTTTTAACCAAGTCCAGAAAATAAAAATTCTCATATAGGTCCGTATTCAGAGTACCGGATGTATAACATATACGTCCGGTGTTTAGCGATTTTTACTACTGCGCATGCGTAGTCATTTTTTAACATAATCTACGTATCTTTTTCTTACGTAGATTACGTAAATGGGGTCTGAAAGACATATATGTTATAAGTCTGGTACTCTGAATACGGGCCATAGTTTGTTGCCTTTGGCAACAGCAACAAATCTCTTCTCCGGTTTTCAGACTATTACCGGCTCTGTGTTTAACACTCCATAAAATAATAACACTTCCATGTATGATGGCAGCTTCCTCAGTGTATTACTGGTCACTATACCTATGTATTCTACAAGTGACCCATTCTGGGACATATACAATGAATACAGGACACGTTTATATTCCTATTGGAGCTTGCACAATGGTTGCTTCCAGTGACAGGGCTTTCCTGTACTGCCCCCTGTTGGTTGGAGCTGACACCACTGCTTCTGTCACTGTCATCGGCCCATGACCCATCGGACAGAAATATTGAGCCAGACGTATGTTCCCACAAAGCTCTTGTATCATCAGAGGACACACCCGTGTTCACGTCATGTAATGGTGATCAGGTCTCTGTGACAGTAAATAAAGGTCTTTATGTATTTTTCATGTGTTTTTGGTATTTTTTGGTATTCTCTGTCAGAGCCACAGGGATGGGGGAAGCTGCGTTACGCTGCAACGATATCACTAGGTCCCAAAGGCTCACTGACGTACATTCCTACACGTTTTAAGAAGTGAGGGGGCCCTTGTGCAGGATTTGTACATGCCCCCCCCCCACCTGAGACAAGACTGTCCTGATTCGCGGACCTCAACAGGGGCTGAACCTCACTGTGCTGTAAGCCCGCCCCTTTTTCAGCCCGCGAATAGGGACAATCCCACCGCAGGGGAAGGGGGGGCTTATTTAGCATCTATTTCTTCCCTCCGGAAGATCTTAGAGGGAAGAAATAGATGCCGAAATGCCCCCTTCTCCTGCCAACCCTGGGTGCAGGATGAATGCCACAGGGCCCCCTGTTCTGAGGGGCCCGTGTGCACTGCACACCCTGCACCCATTATAGATACGCCTATGTTTTTACAATGACATTAAGTATAGTACAGCAGTTCCCTAAGGGTGCGCCGTGGCATCGTGGCAGACTCACAGTGTGCCATGAGCCCAGGCTGGTCAGAGCATGTTTCACCCGTGGATCGTCTGCATGCTGCAATCATTTCCACACAGTGGATTCCCACCAGTGGCCACGTGCCAGGCACTTAGATTGTACAGATGTGACGCCGCATTTGTGTTTTCATGCACATTGCAAACAAATTAGAAAACACCCCACAACAGTGGCATCTACCCCCTGGAGCCCCAAAGTGTCACTCGACGCCGTCTACCCCAGATGCGTGAGCTCTACATGCAGTCACGGTGTCGGCTGTCATTGCTGCTCATCCGGTCTATCCAGAATGAGCAGATGCTTAAAACAACACAAAGATCTCTGAAATTTCTTTCTACTATTTACCAACACAGCAGCTTCTACTCAACCTGTCCACGCTGCAGCTTCTACTCAACCTGTCCACGCTGCAGCCTGTCACTGATCTGTCCACGCTGCAGCCTGTCACTGATCTGTCCACGCTGCAGCTTCTACTCAACCTGTCCACGCTGCAGCCTGTCACTGATCTGTCCATGCTGCAACTTCTACTCAACCTGCCCGCGCTGCAGCTTATCACTGATCTGTCCACGCTGCAGCCTCTACTCAACCTGTCCACACTGCAGCCTGCCACTGATCTGTCCACACTACAGCCTGTCACTGATCTGTCCACGCTGCAGCCTCTACCCTACCTGTCCACACTGCAGCCTTTACTCAACCTGTCCACACTGCAGCTTCTACTCAACCTGTCCACGCTGCAGCCTCTTGCTGATCTGTCCACGATGCAGCCTCTACTTAACCTGTCTATGTTGAAGCCTCCCTTCGATCTGTCCACGATGCAGCCTCTTCCCAACATGCCCACGCTGTAGCCAATTCCAGATCTGTCTACGCTGCAGCCTCTACCCAACCTGTCCATGCTGTAGCCCCTCCCTAATCTGTCCATGCTGTAGCCCCTCCCTGATCTGTCCAAGCTGTAGCCCCTCCCTAATCTGTCCATGCTGTAGCCCCTCCCTGATCTGTCCACGCTGCAGCTCCCTGGATCACTCCAATTTGGCGCATTGTAATACGGATCACATGCTGCCATTACAATATGCTATCGGAGAGGTGGCGCATTAACCATGTTTTGGTATTTTAATACCAGCAGGTTAATTGTCGCCATTCTCAGCACGCACGTAACATACCACATCCCATCTCCCTGCTCGATAAGCCTAAAGTGTTACTGGCAGGTGCAGGGGGTTATAATAGCTTAAAAATAAATGTAGCCTTAATTAAGCATAATAATGGAGTGACAAAAACAACTGACCCAAGGAAGGGTTAACTTCTGATACCCACCTGTGTAAAACCACCAGGAATAGTTCCAAGTCCCTGAGTTGTTACACACAGGTTTTGCCACTGATAACAATCAGGAGATTGGTTCACATTCATTCTGTGCTTCTTGTATAAACATTCCAGGAAGCAGAAAGTACATCAGTTAAACAGTAATATTATTTCTCTATTTTTGCTGGATTTGTTAAGCTAAAAGTCAACATTTTTTATTCATTTGCATTAAACATCATTAAAGTGCAGTGACCTGGATCTGCTGTACCTTAATGCATGACAGATATTTAGACTTCCCGCTCAGGGAAATATGTAGACTGGACGGACCAGTCCGGACCATTCTGCTGACAATCTATAGAATTCAGCCGTGACGCAGGGAAAGAATCTGCCCCAGATTTCAGCTATTTATACGGGAGCTTTAAACACAAGGTTACACATTTTTGGGAGATCTGAGTGCACTGCGTATTACAACGAGTTATAGAGCGATGATTGGTGAGCTGTAAATACTGGAAGCACAAATAACTCACAAGGACAAGGAGTTTAGCATCAGATCAATGTTAGGCTGCGGGACAGAGATGGTTAGGGAAGGGTTAATGTTAGGCTGTGGGACAGGGATGGTTAGGGGAGGGTTAATGTTAGGCTGCAGGACAGTGATAGTTAGGGGAGGGTCAATGTTAGGCTGCAGGACAGGGATGGTTAGGGGAGGGTTAATGTTAGGATGCAGGGCAGGGATGGTTAGGGGAGGGTTAATGTTAGGATGCAGGACAGGGATGGTTAGGGAAGGGTTAATTTTAGGCTGCGGGACAGGGATGGTTAGGGGAGGGTTAATGTTAGGCTGCAGGACAGGGATGGTTAGGGGAGGGTTAATGTTAGGCTGCGGGACATGGATGGTTAGGAGAGGCTTAATGTTAGGCTGCGGGACAGGGATGGTTAGGGGAGGGTTAATGTTAGGCTGCGGGACAGGGATGGTTAGGGGAGGGTTAATGTTAGGCTACAGAACTAGGATGGTTAGGGGAGGGTTAATGTTAGGCTGCAGGACAGGGATGGTTAGGGGAGGGTTAATGTTAGGCTATGGGACAGGGATGGTTAGGGGAGGGTTAATGTTAGGCAGCAGGACAGGGATGGTTAGGGGAGGGTTTATGTTAGGCAGCAGGACAGGGAGGGTTAGGGGAGGGTTAATGTTAGGCTGCGGGACAGGGATGGTTAGGGGAGGGTTAATGGTAGGCTATGGGACAGGTATGGTTAGGGGAGGGTTAATGTTTGGCTGCGGGACAGGGATGGTTAGGGGAGGGTTAATGTTAGGCTATAGGACAGGGATGTTTAGGGTTAGGCAGGGCCACATTAAGGTTTGTGGGGGGTCACTGTTCAATTAAAATGTGGGAGTTCCCTGTCACATGCATAGATAGATATACAGTATAGAGCACTATATATCTACACACAGTGATATATATGCAACTATAAAATCAAGGAACAAAAGACAGGTCCAACGCTCCAAACACACATTATATAACACTGTGTGTCAGCTCATACATAGAAAGGAGGTTTAGATCACAATATAGCTATATTGGGTTATCTAACCTGCCCAGTGTCAAGGCACCTCCTGCAGGTGAATCCTCATCCATCTGCTATATGTGTACTCAGGAGGTCTGTATTAAGACACCCCTGGCCCCCTCCCCAATATGGCCGCTGCACACTGTTCAAACGGCAGGGGTGTCTCAATACAGACCTCCTGAGTACACATATAGCAGGTGATAAACCCAATACAGCTATATTGTGACCTAAACCTCCTTTCTATGTATGTGCTGACACATAGGGCCAAATTTACTAAGCTGCGAGTTTGTAAAAGTGGAGATGTTGCCCATAGCAACCAATCAGATTCCTGCTCTCATTTTCCTATTACATACTAGAGAATGTCTGCTAGAACCTGATTGGTTGCTATGGGCAACATCTCCACTTTTCCAAACCCGCAGCTTAGTAAATCTGGCCCATAGTGTTATATAGTGTTTGTTTGGAGCGCTGGACCTCTCTTTTGTTCCTTGTAGTTACACAGTGGTCATTTTGGTCCTTGGCTGCACCTCTCCATGTATTAAAGCAGCAGGTGTTGGGAAACATTACATCAGAGGGTATGGTGGGATATCAGTTACCCCTACAGTATCATACCCTCCAACATGACCCATTCCATTAGGTACAAAATACTCTCCTTCTCAGCTTTCAGCTGTCAGTTACCATAGTAACCACCTTTGTTGAAGAGACAAATAGTTTTTTAAATATCAGTTAAGACTTCTCACCAGGTGAGTGACAGTTGGAAGCTAAGGAGCGGAGTATATTGTACCTAATGGAAGGGGTCATGGTAGGGCTGTCAATCTAAGCAGGGCCGGTGCTAGCATTTCTGGCGCCCCCCTGCAAAAAATTAATTTGCGCCCTCCCCTATTATAAATTATTTGTTCAATAATGGCTTTCTTCTTTTAATACAAATCATAAAATAATTCTCAGTTTTTGATAATCACCCTGCTTGTGCCCCTTTTGATAATCACCCTGCTTGTGCCCCCTTTTGATAATCACCCTGCTTGTGCCCCTTTTTGATAATCACCCTGCTTGTGCCCCATTTGATGACCGTTACATGATCCTGCTTGTGCCATTGTTTACCTTCTTTTTTCTTTTCTTTCTTCGTAGTCAGTGTGACTACGCAATCTACATAGCCCTTAGGTATGTAGATGAGCTACATGCGGTCTTTAAAAACCGCATATAGTTTTTTAGGTGAAAGGAGGTGTGCCACGGCAGCTTCCGGGGATAATTAGGTAAAGTGGATGGGGGAAGATATGTAGATTAGGCTGGGAGTGAGGGCTGGGAATTGTCCGTGCATATTTTCCCTCCTTAAGAGGGAATTGGGAGTAAGCAGCAGCATGTAAAACCAAATGATGGGACTGGTAGGTAGCAGTGTGATTGTTTACAGGCTACTCCTGTGTGTTCATTTTGTTTGATTGCTCTCTGTCATACTGTCTCTCTCCTCCCTTTGTGGTCGAGTAGGCCCTGAGTGTGGGTTCAGAGGCTGGGTACTTTCACCTGGTGGATCTACCTCATAGGTGAGACTGGAAGTTTGAGGCAATCCACCAGTGATGACATTTTTCACCCATAATACGAATTTTCTCACTGCCTGCTCTGGGTGAACCGGGATGGTTCCACATAAAGAATTTGGTCTCCTCAGTAAATTTGGAGAGAAAGAGTGGCCTGTACAAAAATCAAGGAGCCAGTGGGCCATCAAGTCCCTCCCTGTCCCTAGGATGCTAGTGTTGCCAGGTAGTGGGGCAGGACCACGGGCCTCAAGTCCCTTGCAGGAGATTTGCAGGCTCTCCTGGGATGCCGAATTTTGTGAGTTTCCCGGACATTCCGGGAGAGTCAGCAACCCTGCTCATTACAAAGGGTCAGAAATCGCTGCTGAAGTACTGTGCATGTGTAAAAACATCTCTAGTGATAAGAAATGTTTTGTTTCATGTTTTTATAAAAAAATTACATTTATTGTTTGCAATTATATTTTTACATTTACATTCCAATAGAGGTGCTTGCATTAATCATGACCTCCATTTACATGTACTACCCTATTCTTGCATAACGTATTTGCCCACGTAACCGCATTGTGCTTAGCTGCTGTGTGGCCATACGCCACGGTCCGTAACTACTTTTAATTCAAAGGCACCATTGTGTGCGCTTTTGGATTGCACGCAACCGGCTTCATCACACTTGTGCATTCGGCGAACACCAGGGGCCAGATTTGCTAAGCTGCAGGATAGAAAAAGTGGAGATAATACCCATAGCAACCAATCAGATTTTTACTGACATTTTCTAATATCAGGGCTTGTGCTAGCATATCTGGCGCCCCTCTGCAAAATATAAATTTGCGCCCTCCCCTTTTATAAATTACTTGTTCTATAATTTCTTTCTTTTTTTAATACAAATCATAAAATAATTTCCAGTTTTTGATAAATCACATGCTTGTGCCCCCTCTTGATAATCACCCTGCTTGTGCCCCCTCTTGATAATTACCCTGCTTGTGCCCCCTTTGATAACCGTTACATGACCTGCTTGGGTCATTACTTACCTTCTTTCTTCTTTTGCTTTTCTTTCTTCTCTTTGTTCTTCTGCCTTCACGTGGTTCTGCAGCTCTTCTTTCTTCTGTCCTGGCTCCTCTCTGCACGCTCCTCACTAATAACGTCAGACGTGATGACGTCGCGCCCGCCGTTTGGTCACAAGGGAACAGGAGGGAGCCAGGACAGAAGAAGGAACTTAATCTTTTGGGGGTTTTTTGTCTAGCGGCGGGACCAGCGGGAGATTGTGGCGGAGGGAAGCTCCTCTCTGGCTTGGCGTTCCCCCTGCCACGCTTACAGGGTTCCGCCGGCCCTGAAACTGTGAAGTCTAAGCTTCCACTTATGGGGCTGCACAGTCTCTCGGTCTACCAGGAAATCTCACTCTCAGACAGCTAAACTGCAACAAAAACTCCCATCCCTTCTGTGTGTAACATGGGACGGAGAATATTAATCCTGTTCAGAAGGTGGTCTGTGTTTAACATTTGTTGCACAAGGAAAGTTAAACAACAGTTCATTTACATGCTTACGCTCACAAGATATGTAAAACATAGACAGATTTGGGGCTACATTTACTAAACTGTGAAAAAGTGGAGATGTTGCCCATAGCAACCAATCAGATTCTAGCTCTCACTTTCCTATTACATACTAGAGAATGTCAACTGGAATCTGATTGGTTGCTATAGGCAACATCTCCACTTTCCTTTTCCCGGTTTAGTGAATCTAGCCCTAAGACACACACACACACACACACACACACACACACATACATACACGTACACACACACATACATACACATACACACATAAATGTACACACACACATAAATGTACACACACATACACACACACATAAATGTACGCACACACATACATACATACATACATACACATACACAGACAAACATACACACACACACACACACACACACACACTTCCTTTCCTTTATCTTATAGCCACTCCTCGTGATGTGCAGGCTGACAGATAGACGCCACGCGTCAGCCTGTGTGTTATATACAGGTTTCCGCCAGTAACTGACATCCTCCTCTTAAGCGCACTAGGAATATGTCAGCGGCCACCATATAGTAAGCATAAGAAGAGGATGTCAGTTACTGATATCCATCCTCATAGTATCTGGCAGAGCCCTGAAGATTGGATGCGTGTGGGGGCCCCAGGGCCCAACATTTCTCTTGCCTCCGGCCAATTTCCAGGATGTTACTCCAATGAACTGCACCGTATACTAACATGTATCATGTACTGAGATTGCTCTTACTACAGATGTGTACACTCTCTGACAGGCAGCATCAGGCGCCATTGAACGAAGCGATCAATCAAGTGAAATATAAAATAAACGAGGAAAGGCGTCTGCTAAATAAACCCCAAAGAAAAATACAGATAAAATCCATGGCTGACACATTACTTTGGGGTTTTAATGCTAAGAACACCCGCGCTCGATGGATACGAATCGTTTTTGACGGAAATGTGACCAAGAACAAGATGAGCGCGGAATCTACGCAGGAGCCGCGCATTCAGTAACGCCATGACACTCTACCATTTACATGGCTATTTGTTCATCTTTAAACAGAAATATAGTTTTTGCCGTTTGTGTACATGTCAACATTTCTTCTGTGTCTTTATGTCCTCTGTGAAAACGCTATGTTATACGTAACGATGTTTATATACAGAATATACCATGAAGGTCACCGCTAGAAATTCTCGTGAGTTCTGTATGATCGCTGGGGAAGGTTTAATGTTTCATGTTTCATGATATGTGGGTGCAGTGGTTAAATAACAATAATTAGTGCAGAATATCTCTCCCCTTACTCATCTGCTCCTACACTCATGTCCAGCGTCTCTATTTTCCGACATATTGTTCTGCTATCTTTGTCTGTGTTTTATTTCTGCATCGTGCTTGTATTATATTCCCTTTTTTTTTTAATTTGTACCCTGTCTGTTATTTATTGTATTGTAAATGTAATTATTTGTCTTTCCTATTGTCTGTGTACGATGCCTTGTAAATAAACATTAATAATAATAATAATCTTTCACAGAAGCGTGACTATTGGAGACGCAAGGGATGTGGCTGCTCTGGGGTCCAGAGGAGAGGGGAGGCCTGTGGCAGTCACTCCCCCCTGTACTGTAAGCCAGCTGGTAATCTCTGACAGCTGCTTTTACGCAGATTGCCCGGACCAACCCCCAGTATAACATGGCTCCGCCCAGTCCCATCCATACAGATGGGACCCCGCCTCCTTGCTATAGGCCCGAGCACCTGATCCGTCACATGGGGCCTGATCCAGACCTACGCCCGCGAGCGTAGCGTATGATCGCCCGGGCGTATAAACTTTCACGCCAATGACACTCCCATTGATTGTACCGACTTATGGCGGCTAAACCCTACCCTAACTTTTTCAAGCGTCCGTGCAAATTTTCGTACCGATACGCTGGTCGTACGGGGCTTAGCACGCCCATACTGTACAATTGAAGTGGCTATTCCCGCCTCTGTGTAGTAACTCGAGCGTCTGGACTATCGGCATACAAAACGCACGCCCCTTGGGCGAAAAATACTCAAAATACGCTCGCTGTACACTCATGTCCTTCGGACGACCGGAAGTTGTCATACTGCACATGCCCAGTGCGTTTTTTAGCCCGGTTTTACGCTCCCGAACGGCGTACGATCGCTTGCGGGCGTAGATCTGGATCAGGCCCATGATGACAGATACACTGTAACAATAACAATTTGCGGGGTTATAGCGTTCACATTTTTAAAATTAATTTTTTTGAAGTATATCTATATATAACACGTCATCGGCATCTGCGCAACTTGTATTAAACACTGGGGGATGCACGCGACGTAAGTTAGGAAGGAAGCTAAACTCGGGCTTTCGTTTGTCCATGCGAGGGGGTAAGGGCACTAAATAGCGCATGTAATGATGTGTCACGGGATCTTGCACACACTCTCAGGGAGGTCTGCACACGCTGGGATCAACAGACCTCCGAGTTTTGCTCACTTTCTGAGAATTTAGTTCAGAATGGGAACACATTTCCTCCTGCACTGTACATGCTTAGCCGGGCCTAAGAGGAATGACACCAGAGGGCGGGGCTAAGGTGAAAAGTGGGCGTTCCCTCTTCATCAGGTGACAGTATAGGCATTCCCTCTCTCTGTGCATCCATTCAGACATAAGGTAGAAGGGCGGGGATGAGATGAAAAATGGGCATTCCCTCTTAGTCAGGTGACAGTGTAGGAGTGGCGTTCCCTCTCTCTTTGTACCTATCCAGACCTCGTTACTTTAAGGTTATTTCCCTGCACATGAGAGAAGAAAATGGAGGCAATTCCGGGCAGTTGGAAATAATTCCTCACGGGGGGATTGTAGATCACTGAAATTATCTGTGTTTTTTATGTAAAATTGGTCGATGTCAGGAATAGATATTATTCATGCGCTGATCACGATCAATGACCATTTGTCCGGGGACGTGACATTTTATGTAGGTTAAGCGTAATCTTCCCCAGTAACTCACAAGTTGTGATGACGTAAATGGAGTATCTGTGTGCGTCCAAAGCCACGAACTTTCCTATCTATAACATACTGTAACACATTATATCAATCTATCAGATAATATGACAGATCCATAGTAACTGACACTAATCCTCATTAATCCTGGTGACATCACTGATGATGCGTCTTATTGTCACCTCTGTCATTGTGTCATAGTGAGCGGCAGATAATGTGACTCCTCCCACTTCTCAGAGACGGCGGAAAATTCTATAAAATATTTATTACAACATTGATGTAATGTGTTTATCTTGTGTTTTATTGTGTGTTATCCTATGTGTTTTATTGTGTGTTATATTGTGTTGTCTTGTGTGCTATCTTGCGTTGTCTTGTTTGTTTTATTGTGTGTTATCTTGCTTAATCTCTGACCGCAAAAAAGGGCATAAACACGAAGTGCGACGATTCCCGTCTATTACGGTAGCCAAAATTTGCGGATTTTTCTGCGCATCTCTATGGTGGTCATAAAAATCCACAAAATAAATTTGCAGGATTAGATTTACACCGCAAATAACGTGGTGTGCGAAGCTAATTGAATCAGACTCATTGTATTATAGAGACTGCCAAAGAATACACCCTTATCCCAGTGACAGCAGCATTCCTTCAACCACCATGCAATAAAAATACATCCTTGTGATAAAGAAAAATTCAAAAATCATTTTTGGAACCACAATACAAAAAGAACCACAGGTTTATAAGCATCTTAACAATACAGAGACCATTCATTCGAACAATATCCCCACCATCATCATAAATTAACCCCCTCAAAAATGTATTTTAAGCTTTAAAAATTATTAACTTATCTTTTCTCAATCATTTAATCCTCACATCACCAATTGAATTTACTAGCCCCTTTGAGATCTGTTGTTGGTTAATTCTAAAATATATTTCTGAACATTTGACAAGGATTTTGACACCATACAAAAGTAGTTTAATACCATCCATTGTTGTTGTTCCTCTGGATTTTCATAATATATTCTGATATTTTGATATAAAAAAACCTGTTGATTCACATTGACAAAAACTACAGCATCAGTTAAAAATGGCTAAAAATAACAAATCCATAAATAAATATGAGGTATGTCTATTAAATAACAAGACTGATTAAATAACTCACTTTTATTTATTGGTATTACAAATGTAATGCTTGTCCCCTTCAATACATCCCCATTTTCACTAATATATCGCTGTAGTCTTGTTTCTACTGGTCAAAGGCATGGAGCAAATCAATTTCTGTCAGCTGTTTCAACATATCTGTCATTTTTTCAACTGACTCAAAATGTGTCCCTTTAAGCACTGATTTAACTTTAGTGAAAAGATAAAAGTTATAAGGTGGTAATTTGGGTGAATATTGAGGATGTTCAAGTGTAGTTATGTGATTGTTGGTCAAAAGCTGCTCCACAGAAAGTGCTGTGTGAGCAGGTGCATTATCCTGGTGAAGAATGAAACAATTTTTCCACAGTTGCGGTCGTTTCTTTGTCTCAGCTTTTTCAAAACGTCCTTATAATAATGCTGGTTACCTGTTGAGCTTTCTGGAACCCATTCTGCCACATGTTCAAGGTCACTACGTATGCAGTTATAACCGTTTCTGGCGTTCACATTTTTAAACTTAATTTTTTTTAAGTATATCTATATATAACACGTCATCGGCATCTGCGCAACTTGTATTAAACACTGGGGGATGTCCAGTTTGAGCATAAAGTTGACCACATACTATGCAATATTTAGTGGGTCAGCATGACTTAGAAAAGATAGTGAGAAACGCGTCGGTGTGGAGTGTGGAACGCGTGAATGTTCCATGTTGCATTAGCTGTATTATAGACTGGTGAGGTTGGATTCCCTTACGCGACGTAAGTTAGGAAGGAAGCTAAACTCGGGCTTTCGTTTGTCCATGCGAGGAGGTAAGGGCACTATATAGCGCATGTAATAATGTGTCACGGGATCTTGCACACACTCTCGGAGGTCTGGACATGCTGGGATCAACAGACCTCCGAGGTTTGCTCACTTTCTGAGAATTTAGTTCAGAATAAGACCACATTTCCTCCTAAGAGGAATGACACCAGAGGGCGGGGCTAAGGTGAAAAGTGGGCGTTCCTTCTTCGTCAGGTGACAGTATAGGCGTTCCCTCTCTCTGTGTATCCATTCAGACATAAGGTAGAGGGGCTGGGATGAGATGAAAAATGGGCATTCCCTCTTAGTCAGGTGACAGTGTAGGAGTGGCGTTCCCTCTCTCTTTGGGCCTGATCCAGATCAACGATGTAGCGCTGAGCGTGCTAACGCTCAGCGTTACATCGCTGACTCCCCCCTGGCACTCCCCCTGTGCGGGCGTATGGCCCCTTCCTTACGCCGGGTGAATGCTACCCTAGCTTCGCCCG
>WWET01003618.1:128784-153246 GCA_011038615.1 Limnodynastes dumerilii
TATAGACTACGTGAACGTACGCCGCTTAGCACGCCCATACTGTACACTTTAAATACAAACCTCCACCTACTTCACGTAAATCGAACGTATTGTTGACTCACGTAAAATTGGCACGCCCACACGTAAGTATTTACGTGACAAATACGTGAATGGCCCATACGTTCACAATTACGCTACACTAATGAGCGTATTTTCTATGGTGCGCATGCGCAGTACTTAGAAATAGGCGATTTTACGTCTCTGCCACGCGTAAATTCGCTACGATGCGTTGTTCTGGATCAGGTCCATTATCCTGACCTGTTGTTGCACTCTTTCATGATTAATTTATTATCTAGCACCTAGTTGGCCTGTTCCTGATCTCCAGTTTCCTTCCTTCCTTCATGAGCTTGTGTTCCCAGCCGACTTGGTGTCCTTGTATTTGGTATTACCTCTGTTTGCTTGTATTTCTGTTTCTCTGTATCCCATGTATTCAGTTTCCTTTGTGTTTGAATTTGTGCCATTATTTATTCCTGTCTTGTATCCTCTGTTAGCCCGCCAGTTGTTTCTGTTAGCCGTATCCTGTGCATCATATGGCGCTTATTCTGTTGATATCTGGATTTTCAGTGTTATATCTTTCTGTGCCCAGATCACTAGTCTCCATTACCTGTGTGTTGTTTGAACATTAATAAATACTCATTGCCTGTTATTCTGTTCATCACTGTCTGGGTTGTTTATGAGCTCTGCTTCATTATTACACCTTGAGTTGTGACCTGCTAGGAGCCTACCGCACAAGCCTATCACCACCATCAGGAGTTCTAGTGAACACCAGGCCCCAGTTACACTCTGTGCCTTGGTGGCTCTGTGGTAGGATCATCAGCCCGGAATCGAACTACCGGACGTATAGCATATGTGAAGACCTCAGATGATGTTGATGGGATGGGGTTTGATAGTACAGTTAAGTTTGGATTGCGAAACGAGAAACGATGGTGTGCGAGTGGAGAAAACTCAGGGAATAGAAGGGGGGGGGTGGGACAACTGCAGTAAATAGTGAACTGAATCAAGTTATTTTACTTTTCATATGTTAAGGATTCTTTCAGATACATTTAAAAGATATAAAATGAAATTGCAATCTTTACAAGGTACAATGTAAACAACAATGAATAACAATCATGAAATGAGACATGCAACAATCAATCAGATTTTCTTTAAATTGTAACAAATTATAAAAGATAATTAATTATTTCTCTAACCTACTAATAGATATAGATGAACCCTTTAAATAGATTTATAAAGTCTTTTTAAATCAGGTAAGTCTTTAAAAGGAAAGAAATCAGAGTTCAGAGTGTACATTAATATAAAGTTTGTGGTAGCAACAGCAAGGCAATTGTCCCAGCTTTAGAAAGGGTTTTCTTTTGTCACTTTTCCTCCACTCTGGTTGTGCTCGACAATGAGGACCCCTTTTATCTGACCTGTCGTTATACCAAGAGCGCCCTCTGTGTATCACCGTTGCCACCGACTGAGACTGACACCACTGCTACCGGACCAATATTGCTACTAACTGGACTTGAACATACGCTGCCATCAACTGGACCTGGATTACCACCACCGGACATACGCTACCACCGACTGGACCTGGATCACCGACTGTTACTGCCTCCGACTGACGCTGCCTCGGACCGATACAACCTCTGACTGATTCTGAAACCGACCGATACTGGACCTCTGTCACCAATACCCCGTATCACAAACCGCGGCAAATGCCGCACTTACCTGCTTCCTGGTTCCCTGACGGCGTCCCTCTCCCGGCGCGCAGCCGCTGCAGCTCGTCGGAGACTGTCACTGAAGCAGTGACAGCCTCTGCTCAGTACTCACCAGTCTTGCCACGGCGTCCTCCGCCTGGAATTCTGGCGGCAAACGCGATGGTGCTCTGATCCATGGGCGCGGCCATCTTGGAAGATCCGCTCAGCGCCTTCAGTGCATATCAAAGGTGGCTCCTTACCCAGTGGTACCAACCTACACTGGAGGGGCAGCTGGACTATCTGGAGTATTGCTTTGATTTTGCATTGGAAGAAGCATCTAAGAAGGGCTTGCAGGATGACCCTGTGTGGCTACACCAATGCTACAGAGTTAATCCTGAAAGACTCTGGCTACAACACAACCTCCAACCTCCAGAGAAAGCAGCTGCCCAGTCTATTACACTGGGGGAGGCTGAGGAAGAAGGAGGCAGAGACGGAGACTGCACCCAGGACCTCTGCACAACATTTCTTTGTATATTCCCCTATGCGGACCTGGATGATGAGGACATGGTGACTGAATGCCAGAAGGACCTCAGAGATGTCGCTGCTGAGGGATTGTCGCTGCCCATGGCTGCCCAGTTTGCTATGCTGGGGGAGGCTAAAGGAGAGATGTCCTGCACACCTTCTGCTACCTCGATACCTGAGTAGGAACAAGGTGAGATCTTTCCATTTTACTGTCTCACAGATGAAGAGATCCAGGTAGAATATTACAGTGACATGCTATCATCTTGCAGCGGCTTAAACTTACTACAGGGCTGTGACTGTTTAGACATTGAGCTGTCTGTCCTCAGCCATGAGACTGATGCTCAGACAGGAGATGAGAAGAGGGAAGAATGCTGATGCCCCAGGTGTGCAGCCTCTTTGTACCCTTACCGCAGTGATGGAATCAGGGAAGATCATGGAGAAGATCTCTGACAATCTTCTGAAGGAGGAGGTAGTGTCTGGGAACCAGTCAGCATCACAGAGCAAAAATTTGCCTGTCATGGGGCAATATCTGCTGGTGCAAGAAGAGGAAGGGGCTTTTGAGGGACAAGAAGTGAGAAATAAGCTATGGGATCTCACTACTTCCCTGCAGCCCCAGACCAGTTTGTCCCCGGAGCCAGGGCAGGAGCCCATTGGGCAGATTTTGGGGAGCTGGTGGGCTAGGAGGATCAGGACGGTACAGCGGACTGCTGGACTGGATTGCTCCAGAGTGTTACAACTGCCGTCGCCACGTGCGAACAGCTAGCTGTCTGTGTCTCCATCCCGCTCTGTTAAACTTACCTCCAGTTCCCGCGGCATGCTCTCTGTGGATTCCCCTGCCGACAGCTCTCCTCGCAACAGCGTCCTGGTTACCAGACACGTGGGCGCCGCTTCTCTCTCAGGCGCGCGTCCCACGTGTCAGCACTACATTTATGCGTCCCCTATTGTCAAGGGAACGCTTCCTCATCAGGGGGGCTGGTTCTGGGCTGACCAATCACAGGATAGCAGACCCTATTTCAGACCCCCTCTGTCATCACTCCTGTGCCGGTTATAGTACCTGTTTTGACGAGTGCTGTGATCTGCTATTTCTTGTGAGCCTAGTGCTTTCAGCCTAGTGAATTGACCATTGTTTGCCCTCATATCCTGCCTTTATTCCAGCCTTGTTAACCCTCTGTGTATCCTGCCCTGGTTCTCTCTCCTTGTTGTACCTACCTTTCATTTACTTCCCTGGAGAGCCTGTTCATGTTACCTCTTTGGAGGTCCCGCTGTATGTGTGTGCGTGTGCAAGCCCTGGTCCATCTTGTCCAGTCCCGTGATTTACCTTCCGTCCGCTGTGCCTGGTTTAGTGTTTCATGTGGTTTGTCACAGGTCGGTCTCTTCCGGCCTGGTCTGATTCCCGCTTACCTGTCTTCTCCTTCCCTCACTGTCTGGTATCCACCTTGGGTTTCCTTTCATCCTGCCACAGGTCTGGTTCAACGGGGCACGACCTGTTATTGGGGCGCAGCCAAATTTATCCCCACCACCAGGGGCTCTGGTGAAAACCACCTGATAGCAAAGTTCTCGTGCCCCGGTAGCCGACTTTGTTACACCTCTTTTATCTTGCAGCCACTTCAGTATTCATCCCAGGTAATCCCGGAGTGCTGTAACATTACCTCTTCTATTTTGCGGCCAACCCCTGTTCTCGTCCCAGGTAATCCCAGTGTTCCGTAACATAGAGACTGGACTAGACAGCGGACTGCTGGACTGGACTGGATTGCTCCAGAGACTGGACTGGACAGTGGACAGCTGGGCTGGACTGGATTGCTCCAGAGACTGGACTGGACAGTGGACTGCTGGACTGGACTGGATTGCTCTAGAGAACGGACTGGACAGCAGACTTCTGGACTGGACTGCTCCAGAGACTGGACTGATCAGAAGACTGCTGGACTAGACTGAATTGCTCCACTGACTGGACTGGACTGGACAGTGGACTGCTGGACTGGACTGGATTGCTCCAGAGACTGGACTAGACAGTGGACTGCTGGACTGGACTGGATAGCAGACTGCTGGACTGGACCGGATCGCTCCAGAGACTGGACTGGACAGAGGACTGCTGAAGAGCAGACAGGCTGGTAGCAGTAGTGCAGGTAAGCTAGTAGCTATAGTGCAGGTAAGCTGGTTACAATACAGGCTGGATGCAAGACAGGCTGGGCTGGATGCAAGACAGGCTGGAACCAGGCAGCTTGAATGAACCAAGTTCTGGCACTGAGGGATCAGTGCACAGGGTTTAAATAGCCCAACTAGTGCATGGATTGGCTGGAGGGATCATGTGTGCTGTAAGTTCGGTGGCGTCTGCCGCTGAGCATGACATCACCCCCTCCTTTAAAGGTGGCCTCTGGGCACCTAAGTCATGTCTTGGAAGGATACTTGGCTAAAAATCTTCTGATGAGTCTTGGAGCTTTAACATCAGAGGCACAGATCCACACACACTCAGGACCGAACCCCTTCCAATCCACCAGAACCAGGCACAGAACCAACTGGTTCTGGCACTGAGGGATCGGTGCACAGGGTTTAAATATCCCGCCCTGTGCACAGAGTGGCTGGAGGGATCATGTGTGCTGCAGAGGAGTATCTGAGTGGCTGCTGGGAAACACATGACAGGAGGCAAGATGGCGACGTCCATGCACTACAGGATAGTGGTGCAGATGCCCAATTCCCAGACACTATGCTGCAATGGACACTGTAAAGGAGGCTGCCACTATTGGAAGTGGTAACTCTAGAGGGCTGGAGGGTGGGCATGACGTGGGAGAGCCACTGACAGACGGCTCCTGGCCCGGTAAGTGCAGCGGCGTCTACCGCTGAGTGTGACATCGAGTGTCTTGGAGATTTTGCAGAGTTGCTTACTCTTGTTAGGTTGGCTTGAAGCTGAGTATCTTTCTCCCCTTTCCTCATATATCTTTACATTAAGTTGTTAGATATTCTACAGTTAAGTTACGGTTAAAGAAATGTTTATGGATAAGTTAGGGTTAGTAATGGTTAAGGTTAGGTTATGGTTACAGTGTGTGTTACTACATTTTCAGTCTGGTCCATTGGACCTTATTTGATTGTAAATCCATTGTACTTGTTCTGTGTGTTTATGGTTACTCTCATGTACCATTATTGTACTGAGTATTGTGAATACAGTGTACCCCAAAAGTACCCCCGTGAATCAGTACGCAATTACCCGATATAATTCGAAAAATAGCACCAAGGCGAAGATTCGTTCAAACTTACGCAAACCGTGTTTACTCGACAGAATCAGGGTAACAGCAAGACAATACTCAGCGCAGCGCTGCCAAACAGAAGGCAAGACGTTCTATTCAGTCGTCCTCTCAGGAAAAGGTGAGATCGAATGTCCAAGAGCAAAGTCCTTTTATGTCCATAGATGAAAGGGATCGCCGACCTTCCACTTGATTGGAGAGATCTCAATCCTCTGGTGGTTCCTAGGTCATCATTGGTCCTGGGGTCTTCCTTTGTTCTCTTCCTGGAGGGTCATCTGCATATCAATTCATACAAACATTTTCTATATTCTAACCTAGCTTTGCACATAACTACTGCCGCAGACATGCGGTCTTATCAGCGTCTAGCTAACATTATGGGTTATGATTTAAGCTACCCTATGAATATAAACATGACATATAAAGTTCATTCAATCGCTGTCTGGTGATTTTCTCTTGTTTATTCCGTCTGTAGAGATAAAGCACTGTTTTAATAAATAGAAACACTTTTGTACATTTAATATTGACAAACCCTGTGTGTTTATATGTTTATTACTGTATGTCTTATAATGTTTAATTTCGAATGTAACAAAGCCCGCAAAAGCGTGGATGAGCATCGAAATTCACGCGCACGTGTGTTCGCGTTACTGATTTCCCACACTTTTGCGGTCCTTTTTTCACTCGCTATACAGCGATTAATTAGCGAATATTTACGTTGCTTATTTTTATATTTTCTGTTTCGACAGTATTTACATTTGTTTACTTTTAATAAACACTGTTATTTTTGCTGGGCACATACCAGAGAGATGCCCTGCCAGCCGCGTATCAGACAACACTATTCTATCTATACCTTTTCCCTTGGACAACTAATAAAGTAATTTGGTTTTCAGTATCATCTCTATGCATATGATACACCTGATCTCTCACCAACCATGCTGGCTCGCATAACTGAATGTGTTTCTGTCATTTCATCCTGGATGTCCTTCCGCATTCTCAAACTCAATCTTTCAAAAATAGAGCTATTAATATTTCCTCCTGCCAACAAAAGCTAACCTCCTCTCTATTTCTGTTGACAATACTGAAATATTCCTTACGCTTCAAACTCGCTGCCTAGGTTTTACACTTGACTTGAACTTGACTTGACTTGACTTGAACTGTCCTTTATGCCCCACATTCAGTCTATTTCTAAATCCTGTTATATACACCTAAATAACATTTCAATGATACGAAAATATCTCTCACAAGACACTGCTAAAACTCTCATTTATGCACTGATCATCTCCTGCATTGATTACTGCAATGCTCTCCTTATTTGACTCCCACAATACAAAGTTAGTCCTCTACAGTCTATTTTGCATGCAGCAGCAATACTGATTTTCCTTGCAAAACATTCAAATAGAGCTAGTCCTCTCTGTCAATCTCTACACTTGTTGCCTGATTACTACAGAATCAAATACAAAATCCTCTTACTAATCTATAAAGCTATAAACAACAATGCACCTGCATACATATCCTCACTCAAGATATATCTTAGCCCACTCTCTCTGATCATCACAAGGGACCTGATTCACACTTAAGGCTTCCGATTTTAGGTGCGTATATTTAAGAACGGATGAAATGCGCATGCGTAGTAATTTTTTTATACGCTATTTGCGCTGGAGTTAAGTTCTCAAATTCCGCCCTTCAGATTTTAGGTGCGTATTTTAAAGAATGGATTGACTGCGCATGTGTAGTAATTTTTCTACACTTTTAACGTTGGACTTAAGTGCGTAAATTCCTTACTTATGCACTGCGTACCTAAAGTCTCAAGGTTCGCATTAACATCCGCAGAAATGGGCGTTCTATGAATAGGTAAACAGGACGATGCGCAGAAATGGGTGGAGGGAGGCATTTAAATCACGCAACGAAGGCGCTGTTATGCACTTGCGTTCCTAAATAGACTCCCTATGCATTGAAATGCGAAACTACAGTTAAGGGTGCCCTATGGCACTCGTAAGTCACATACGAACCTGAAAACCGGGGGCGGGCGTTTCATTTATATTAGTTGCGTATATTTAGGAACCTATCGCGTTCTTAAGTGTGAATCAGGTCCAAGATCTTCAACTCTCTTCTGTACTTCATAAATACTCAGATTCCCGGTTACAGGACTTCTCTTGGGCTGCACCCACTCTCTGGAATAACTTCCCTTGCCTATTAAGACTATCCTCTATCCTCTACTTTCCAAACTTTTTACTCTCTTAAAACTCGCCTCTTCAGACAAGTTTATTAAATTCTTCAACCTTCTTAAGATTAATTTACTATATTGAAAGCCACTTTGCTTTCCACTTTGCCTTTCTATTGCATTATTAGCACACGCCCGTGCACTCTCTGTTTTTATTCTAAAATTCCCTCATCTCTGTTACTAACAATGCTGTGTGGATGGATCATACAGAGCCCTTAGCACTTTTAACATACAACCTGGCTGGTTCATTGTGTGATATATATCACTTGCCATATGTATCAGTCCCAATGTCGTACAGAGTCTATGTAATCTGCTGGTGCTAATCAATAAATAAATAATTATAGATTCTGCAGCACCTGTGTTCTGGCCTTAAGAACGTAATTTTCCCTGAGATAGTTACTGGTCATTTTGTTCCATGCCTAGTCTTATGAATGCTCACCTGCCTCCTGTTGCTGTTTGTTCACTTGATGGTACTTCAGTTACTACTTTGCAGCTATCTCTCTGTGTCTCAGGGTTTTGCCATCTACCTACAGCTATCTGTCTGTGTCTCAGGAGTTACCTTTTCCTTGCCTTGCCTTGCACTCTCTCTGCAAAGCACCTTGTATGTTCCTCCTCACACTTTCTCTTAGTCTGTTTCACTGTGTGTTTCATTTGTCACTATGTGTTGCTACACTCTTAGGGCCAGATTTACTAAGCTGCGGGAAAGGAAAAGTGGAGATGTTGCCCATAGCAACCAATCAGATTTGAGCTGACATTTTCTAGTATGTAGTAGGAAATTAAGAGCTTGAATCTTATTGGTTGCTATGGGAAACATCCCACGTTTCCTTTCCCGTACCTTAGTAAATCTGGACTTAAGTCTGTTCCATCGGACCTTATTTTATTGTACATCCATGGTACCTGTCATGTGTATTTACTGTTACTCTGTCTGTTATCTAACATAACATTATTGTACTGAGTATTTACCTTTGTTTACTTTTATAAACACTGTTATTTACATTTACCAGCTATTTTTGTTCCTGACACTCCCAGGTTCATAACAAGTTTAAGATAATGTTTACGGATATGTTAAGGTTAAGTTAAAGTAAATTAAGGTAAGGTTTATGGATATGTTAAGCTAAAGTAAATTAAGCTAAAGGTAAGATTTAAGGATATGTTAAGATAAATTAAGTTAAGGTGAGGTATATTTATGGATAAGTGAAGGTTATTAAGGTTAGGGTAAAGTTTCTGGTCAGTTAATGTTAAGTGAAAGTTAAGTTTAAGATATATTGAGGTTAAGGTACAGTTTATGGATAAGACTAGTCTAAACCCCTTTATAAAGATGGGAACAAAATTAGGTTAGACATTTTTTTTTGTTTCAAGTTTAATTCAACTATTATAATACGGGAGACGGGCCGTCGTAGCTTGCATGAGCAGAGATGTGGGGGAAGACTTGGTTGGGGGTGGTGGTTACTGGTGGGACACTTTTTGGTTGGGGGGGCAATTTTTAGGAAAGCAATTCTGCTCCCAAGCGCTGCACTTGCCCAGTACCATCACAACGGTTTGGACGCTACTGCGCATGTGTGTACCGGTGCAGAGCAGAATGGCTTTTATATATAGATAGATGCAGCATGGGGTCCCAGTAACTTATCCATATAGAGTGTTATAGAACTATTATCACAAACAATATATAGTGTGAGGTGTGTACAGTGTGTGTCAGATGTACAGTGCTGTGTATACAGTGTGTGTGTGTGTGTGTGTGTGGTACGTGCAGAGCTGTATACACAGTGTGTGAGGTACGTAGGGCATTATGTATACAATGTGTATGACATACAGTGCTGTGTATGCAGTGTGTGTAAGAGAGGTGTACATGCTGTGTAGTGTATGCGTATATAAGGCTGTGTATAGTGTGTAGAAGTGTGCAAGCTGTGTATAGTGTATATAGTGTGTATAGTGTATAAAGTGTGTGTGAAGGCTGTATATAGTATGTGTGAGAGGTGTGCAGGATATGTATAAAGTGTGTGTGCAGGCTGGGTGTAGTGTATATAGTGTATATGGGAGGTGTACAAACTGTATATAGTGTATAAAGTGTGTGTGCAGGGGGTGTATAGTGTGTATAGTATGTGTGCAGGCTGCGTATAGTGTATATGGGAGGTGTACAGACTGTATATAGTATATAAAGTGTGTGTGCAGGCTGTATATAGTGTATATAGTATGTATAGTGTGTGTGCAGGCTGCGTGTAGTGTATATAGTGTATATAAGAGGTGTACTGCCTGTATATAGTGTATAAAGTGTGTGTGCAGGCTGTATATAGTGTGTATAGTGTGTGGGCAGGCTGTGTATAGTATATACTGTATATATAGTGTATATATCACACAGAATAATACCCACATGGAAGTTCAAAATGGCCACATAAGGAAAAATTTTCTAATTTTCTTCATTGCAATACAAAAGTGGCCTGTGTGTGAAGAGGGCTTTAATGTTCTTGAATGTAAATGTTCGTACAGGAAATCAAAGTGAACAGTTTATTGACAACAAACATTACTGAGAAGAAAAAAAAATATAGAAAAAACTATTTAATAATACGTTTGATAAGGTGAATCTGAAGTTGAATTAGTTGGACTTGTGCCATCTATTGTGGAATCTGCTGTTGTTAGTTTCCTGGTTTACCCTGCATTGACTCGACAGAAGTCTATGGCTAGCCATGGGACTTTATTGCACTCATTACTGTTCTTGTTGGCATTTACTAATGTTCAATGTGCTGAGCGATCTGCGAATCCTGTCTCCTCAAACAGGACTCCTTCGTAGTGCAAACAATGGAGTTTTCAAGAAGCCAGAAAAAAAGTTATAATTTATTTATGGTTTATATATCAGACTTTCCTTATCCTCTCATGGCAGCATAGACAAGTGGGTATTTCTCTTTTTACTGGAGCCAGAATGTGAAAAAGAAGACACCTGGATGTATATAATGGCCCCTCCTATGGTGCATGGTGTCTTCTTTTTCCTGCCAATAGCTGAAGAGTCAGGAAAAGTTTTTGCTTTGGGGGTAGTTATGGTTGTTGAAGTTTAGAATAAATGATTGTCGAATCAGATTAAATATGGTTACCAAAGATGGACATTAATTTATTTAACATGTTCAGATAGACAGAAATACATTAAATATATGTCAACAGTCACCAGACCAAATCTAACAATAGAGCAATGGCAATGAACATCAACAAAGCAAAGGTATTACATAATGGCAAAAACTTAAAAACATTTGCAGAATCAAGTGGAAAACAGACAGATAAAGAGAACATCAGAGCATCATTATACCTCCACAATGCATGAATAGGAAAAGAGATACCATAGTTATATCATCTGTACATACTCACAAGAATCTTTCAGTCCATAGGCTCTGAGTTGGGTTTTTATAGATTATAATTACATTGGGTGCTATGATGCAATACCAAATGGTTCACAAGGATTTGAGGCAGGAGTTTCAAATAGTCCTTGAAACTGTTTATTTATAGATGATTTTCAGATAATGCCATCTGCTAGACCTCCTGCATTGATTATGATATGAATTCCCTTTGTTTTACGAATCTTCTCTCAAACTGTCTGTCTCTTGGTTCATTGTCTCATACAGATGCTATTGTCTCCTTTTTAGCATCACTGCTCTGCTAATAGTTATAGAGATAACAGGAAAAATAGTTTTTCTGGTGTTTATACCAGTTGCTTAATTAACATATGATTACCATTTCAGGACAATAATTAAAAGATGTAAATCAATTCAGAAAATACTGACTCTGTTTGAGTGACAAAGGGTTGTATGCAGAGCTCCGGCCGCATTGCATTTGCGGCCGGAGTTTTCAGAAAAGTGCTAATGCGCATGCGCAGTAATTTTGTAACGTAATCTAAGTTACTTGCAACGTAGATTGCGTATACGCAGTCTTAAAGACCGCGTATACGCAATCTACGTTGCAAGAAGTAACGTAGATTACGTTACAAAATTACTGCGCATGTGCAGTAGCACTGCTTACGGCCCTAATTTACATTGCACATGCTTTGAATTGAAAGGAACCAAAGCATTAAAGCTAAACAATTAAAAAAGGAGTATAATAGCAAACTATTACTTAGTATTAAGAATGTGACAGAGTATGATATATTATTAAAAACCACTCTAATCTAAAAAGCAGGAAGATCAAAGTAAAAATTATAAAAGCAATATTATTAGCAATAAAAGTAAATAAGATATTGTGGTGGCAGGCAGCCTGCAGGGAGAGGAAAGGGTTTGAAACTATTAGATTCTTGCTGTGTGCCTCTTCATTATCACTTGTAGTGTATTAAAGTTATGGGTAAGTAACTAATATTGTTTGGTGATTTTTGTTTGTTTTAAGGAAAAACTATAAAAAATAAAAAAAAATTGTATTTTACCAGCAATCTAGTCCAACGTTTGTATAAAACCACTTTAAAGTATTATCTATGCCATTCAATGTGTTTTTAGATAAATATTCTATTGGAACTCCTAGGGCCTCATTTACTAAGGGCGATTTGACTAAAATCGCAGGAGTTTGCCTTAGTTTTTGACGACCAGCGATTTTGAAGTCTCTGCATTTACTAAAGAAAAGTCTCCCTAAAATCACAGGAGATGAGTGGGCATACCAGCAACCTAGTCCAATGTATGTATAAAACCACTTTAAAGTATTATCTATGTCATTCAATGTGTTTTTAGATAAATATTCCATTGGAACTCCTAGGGCCTCATAGGGCCTCATTTACTAAGGGCGATTTGACTAAAATCGCAGTAGTTTGTCTTTGTTTACCAGGGATTTTGAAGTCTCTGCATTTACTAAAGAAAAGTCTCCCTAAAATCGCAGGAGATGAGTGGGCATTATAATCGCCGGTGTTTAAATCGCCGTGGAGATTTTCCAAATGTACTTGGAGCCATAGATTGCACACTTATTGCACTGAGACCACCTAAAAGTAGGGCACATTTATATACCAATCGTGTGCAGATGATCTGTGATGCTAACATGAAAATTATGAGTGTTTGTGCAGGATTTCCTGGGTCATGTCACGACTCCTATATTCTGAGTCAGTCATCTCTACATCACAAATTTGTCACTGGAGTGATGGATGGCTATTGGGTAGATTTATTACATATGACCTTATAGTCAATTAAACATCAATTGTGATTATTGATAGTTTGTCTATAATCTTTAAAACCATGCTTTTGTATACTTTTAAACAGGTGACTTAGGATATGGGTGTCACTCCTGGCTGTTGACTTCTCTGCTGCATCCACAGACTCCTGCACAGCACCGATATAATGTATCACACATAGCCACTAGAGGAGTGATAGAACGTACCTGTGGCCTGTTGAAAACACGGTTCAGGTGCCTTGATAAATCTGGTACTGTACTCCTATATTCCCCTGCGAAGGTGTCTGATATTGTGCTGGCTTGCTGTCTGCTTCATAATCTTGCTTAAACTCAACCTTTACCAGATCTAATTGAAGCTGACAGTGAGCAAGCAGGGGTCTCCTTGCTATTGGAAGTGGTGCAGAATACAGAGGATGGGAGGCAGACAAGGGATGGAGTGGAGTCTAATTTTTTTTCAAGTAAGTAAGATTGTTAACAGCTATACATATGTGTGATATATGTGAGTGTGCTTAACAATTAAATGTTTGAGAAATGTTTTTAGCCTAATGATTAGAAATAAAACTATAGAAATGTCAATTTTCTTACCATAATCCACATATAAAATCAATCAAGAAAAAAAGGACATGTTTTTTTCCAAATAGAGAATTTATTTTTCAATAAATTATGCAAATTAACATCCATATACTATGGATTTTTTCTTGGGCAAAAAAATATAAAAACTACAATTACACAGTATGCACATATGTAATTTCATTAAAATAACAGGAACAGAACAAACATTTTTATTTATGTTTGCGCAACCCCCACCCCCTTGGACGAGCACCTCTCTGTCCTGGAGTGGTCTGTTGGGACGATTTGTTGGGATGGGTTTGCACTGGTTACTTGGCTACTGGCACTAGTGGTACTTGTTTCAGCAACCGGTAAAGTGCTTAATTGATGCTGTTCAACATTTGACAACACCCGATTGAGGCTGACACTAATGTCACCCAGCCTCCTTTCAATTCCATCTAAGTTGAAGGAGGAATGTGCTACATGGGCGCTTATTTGTTCCATAACACAAGCAAGCCGATTGAGCCCCAAATTCATAATGTGGTTGGTGCACTTCATGTGAATGTCAGAATGGCGCATGAATGCATTTTGTTTCACCATGAATTGTCTTTGGTTGGAATGCATGAGTTCCAGACTTTTGGACATAAGCTGCATTGGGTCGCTTGTGCTTAGTGGTGTGGGTGACTGTTGGGCCAGTGGTGCTGTTTGATCTTGTTGGGGTGAAGTGGGTTCATCACAAAGGACAGCATCACAAATTTCTCCTCTTCTTCATCCCTTGCAGGATAAG
The DNA here is from genome assembly GCA_011038615.1 of Limnodynastes dumerilii. Lineage (NCBI taxonomy): Eukaryota > Metazoa > Chordata > Amphibia > Anura > Limnodynastidae > Limnodynastes > Limnodynastes dumerilii. Next base: position 142,936 of record WWET01003618.1, read on the forward strand.
CGGTCCCCTCGGTGTTGCTTAGCATTTCGTCTGGCTCTGAATGAAGGAGAAAAGGTAAGTACTTGTGTTTTAAAAAGCGTCCTAATTGTCATTAGTTTACATTGTTTACATTGTTTACAAATGTCATAAATTACCTGCATGTGCATCAGGAGAGGTGTACATAACAGGACAAAGTGGAGGAGAAGGAGTAGAGACATGATGGTCCGTCCATAGGCATGGTGATGGCAGATGCTCCTATTAAAAGGGTGATAATAAGAACATTGATTTTGTGCCTTTCTTTAAGTATGTTCAACATCATGGGCCATATTTTCAAAGCTGCAGGTTTGGCAAAGTGGAGATGTTGCCCATAGCAACCAATCGGATTATAGCTCTTACTATACTATTACATACTAGAAAATGTCAGCTAGAATCTGATTGGTTGCTATCGGCAACATCTCCACTTTGGCAAACCCACAGATTCAAAAAGATTCAACATGTCATTCTCTTGTATGTAATAGGAATCTGTGAGCTACAATCTTATTGTTTGGTATGGCAAACATCTCCAGTTGACATTTAAACCTTTAATAAATCCTATGATCATATTTTTCCATTAATACTGGTAACACTCACCATCATCTTCACGTTGGGCTTGCTATGTCAAGGATGCAGCAAACCGTGGAGTAGGAGGAGGAGGACGAGGAGGAGGAGATGCAGAAGAAGCCTGATGAGTAGGAGGTGGAGAAAGTGAACGCTGAGGAGCGCTGACGCCACTTGCACCTATTATGAAACCAAACAACAAACATGTTTTTATTGATTGAACAATGTTTACAAATAAAAATATCATGTTTAAAACAACCATGGCTAAATATAAAATTTTGGATTACATCCCCCCAAAAAACAAAAAAAAAAATTATTTTTATACTAAACAACAAAAACACATTTGCTAACAGCATTAACATACTTTCCATAGGGTCATCCGTATCCTGGACATTTACACCAGAAATTAATTCTTCACTGAAGACTGGGAGAAAATTTCCTCATAGGTTGTATAGTGTATCTGTGCATGCGGGCCGGACCCCCACCAGTGCGTGTGGCATGACTAAGCTCCTCTCCAATCTTTTTCTTTAGCCTCCTTTTAAGATCAGAAAACCTCTTCTTGCAATTGTCCTCACTCCTCCTAAATTGACTAACAGTATTCCCTGCGTCAACAATGTTGTCCCACATTTGCCACTTTGTAGTGAACACTGTTTTGCTGGCATCTGCCTCAAGAATCTGATGGTACACTGTCACGATGACATCTACCAGTGCACAATTTTCAGAGTGGCTAAAATGAATGTTCCAGCCTGATTTTGTTCGTGGCCCCTGGCAGCAAGAGCCACATTCATCCTGCCCTGAATTATCAGAATCTTGTCTGGACATAGTAACACTAAAGTTTAAAACAGAAAAAAAAAACAAATAATAGTATACACAGACTATAAGGGCCACTTTACATAAAAAACCCCATTAAGACTTGTTCAAAGCTTACTGACATTTAACAATAATAAACTACAACACATACTAAAGAAAGTAAAACTGTTTAAAATGTACTTACAGTTAGACAGAGAAAGTCTTGAAGATAAATCACAGAGTTTTCATACAAAATGGCTGACAACAGCAGGCAAACAAACTCCAAACTCTCACAAACTAATCAGGAAGTGATCAGCATTTAAATAGTGTCCTCTGTGTTAAGTCTCGCGATTTTACCTATTTTACTGCAAACTCCGGCGATTTTCAATCAAAGAAGCATTTTCTAATACTTTACATTACATTCCTAAAAATCGCCCTATAGTAAATACAGAGATTTTGCCAAAAAAATCGCCACTCCATTCCGCCGATGTATGGTGATTAGTAAATGAGGCCCCTAGTGTTGCAATGTTTGTTTGCTTTTATTTTATTTTCTTTCTTCTGCTTTGTTTTGAAGTCAAGTATTTTAAAATCCAACTGTAGAATTCCTTGTTTGTCTCTGTGCTATATCAGTAATTGCTTAATATGTCAATGTCAGTTTATTTAACTAATGAATGGTTCATATGAATTATATAAATGATATCCTATTTCTAAATTCAGATATACCAATTGTCAAACAGCCACTAGATGTCAGCATTGCACAATTGAAAGTACATTTACTTTTTAAAGACTTAACAGAATGCACTCTGGAGGGTTATCTGACTATTATCATTCCAGTCACAAGATAATCTTCAGATAGCTTCAAAATCTTTCCAGTGTATACTGTATCGCATTGTTGGATTTGCTGTTTAGGAGGTCCTAATTTCACACGATCAACAATATCCCAATATCTAAAGTGTGTCTTCAGTGTGCACTGACACACGATCTAAACTGAAACGATTCCCATTCATATTTCTGCATAGGGCCACCTTGTGGGTGAATATATTATTGTAGTAAAGATTTATTCGAACAGTTTGTGAAACAATGTCACAGTGTCACTAGGGTTGGTGTCACCCGGTGTGGTAACTCATGGCGTCACCTACTGAGCCTCCTTTCATATAAACCCTTAGTAATGTTTTATCTATAATATTCAATGTAATGGCTATAGCAGTGACATCAAGTAGCAGAATAAAAACTACTCCTTTAAATTACTATATCATTTGTACAGTATAAAATGTTTAAAGTGAAAATGCCATCCCCTTGTATGTGTGTGTGCAGGCTCCAGTCAGCCAATTTTTTTCCTAATCAACATTACAACACATGAGAAAACAATAGAAACACAACAAACGGAAGAAAGTAAACCCACACAGCAGACCACAAATAAAAATTCTACAAAGAGGGTGATACAACAAATAAAATCAAAGAAAATGGAAGTGTCATAGATAGTAACCTAGCAGACATAATAATCATGGATAGAATACAGACACCAGATAAGAAAGAAATAACTATAGAGGAGGATACACAATTAAGACAAAACACTAATGAAAACTCTAAGTTACCTGCAAACAAAACAACTACACCAGAATCCACAAACATTCAAGAAATACAACTAAACTTGACAGAAAACACACAAATAACAGAAGAATCAACTAGTCCCAACAAGGGATATGAAACGCAAGGAGAAACAGAAACACTATCATCACTGCATTTTTTAGACTTAGCCCCCATACCGAAAGCACCGCCACCCATATCTTCTGTGATACATGTACTAAAACCATCACTAACAGAAATTGTGAACATACAATTAATTCCCCCAGTGGACACACAAACACCAGGGATCCAGACAACCCCAACCACACAAACACAAACACACACAATGTATACGCAAAATAACCTTCAAAAAATTATTTGCAAAACAGGAAAAAAAATGTAACATCCAAGAACAGGAAATAGGTAACTATCAACATACAGACTTAAAATTAAAATCAACATTTTTTCCAACGTACATGAAGGGAGATTTAATTTCAACATTTCAGAAAGTAATTAAAAATGACAATGAACAATTATGCCTTAAAGAAAGTAAAAGGAAAAGCGTAGTGAGAAAAAATGTAACTAAAAAGGAGAAAAGGGCCCTTAAAGAGCTATTACAGAATAACGAAATGGTAATTAAAGCAGCCGACTGTTACGCTCCGTAGTAGTTGCACTGGTAGGATCTAGCAGGCTTAGGTTCTATGTGCTCCCTTTTCCCCAGCTGTCAGGTAATCACCTGTGGAGGTGTGTCAGGGTTGCCTTGTGATTGGAGGATCTCTCCTTAAATACTCCCTGCTCACTTCCACAGGTGTCGGTTATAGCGTCTGGTTCCTGATCGTGCTAGCTGGCTGTCTGAGTGCTTCGTTTGCTTTTTGCATTATCCTGATACCCTGCTTTCCTGGTGTGTACCCCCTTGCTTCACTCGTACCCTTTGTCTTATTGTTGACCCGCTGTGCGGTGAGGTGCGCGGCGAGAGTAGTTCGCTACTCCCGCTGGCGGCCTCAGCCCCGGACAGGCTCCGGTCTGTTTACTTGTATGCGAGTGAATTCCATCTCCTTGCTCCGTCTTGTCAGGCGTGTTTGTGAGATCTGCCACGTGTTGTGAGCGTTACCTGCGGTTACCATCTTGCAGTGTGTTTGGTTCTTATTACCTGCGGTTACCATCTAGCGGTGTAGTAAGACTCTGTATTTCCCTGCTTTGGTCATCTAGCAGTGTCGTAGTTCCGTTCTTAGGTCTCCTGTGTTCCTCGCAGCTGTATCATCTTGCTCGAGTGTGTTAGCCGCCAGTGTGTTTACTGTGTGAGCATTCCGCTGAGTGTGTGTCATCTCCAGTGTGTATAGAGCATAGCTCCACTGTGTGTGTGTCATCTCCAGTGTGTTTTAGAGCATAGCTCCACTGTTTTCCACCTACAGTGTAGTGCAGACCTTTTCACCTGTCTGCTTATAGTTCCCCTGTTACATCTGGGACTTGTGGTACATCTAGTACTGCCTGTGGGCAGCTGCCTTATAGTATACTAATAGTTAGGAGTACAGCCTGCTTATCCTCCAGTGCAACATCTCTCCTAATACCCTGCCTATGGTTTCCTATTAGTATACTTATTATTTTAGGGAAGTTATATTCTTGTCTGCATTACTGTGTATGAGGGTTCCGGTATTTGCATTAAAGAAACCTTTTACTGTTCTTGAGAGTAGCTGTATCATTCATACCTGGTTATTGTATGCAAGGGTTCTTGTGTGTATCTGGGTTCCTGAATAAGCACTACCATGCTGCAGTACCCCTTTTGGAACTATTGCCGGGGGCACAACCTGTCAGACCAGCAGCCCAGACTATCCTCACCTTCAGAGGCTCTAGTGAATACCTGGTGCTGACATAGACTCCGGGCCCCCGGTGAGAAAACCGACTGTAACACCGACAAAGGGGGAGGGATCATAATCCTCAACAAAATAGACTACATGGAAGAATCATACAGACTCGTCTCCGACACTGAGACATATAAACTGCTTAAAATAGACCCAACTGAAACGTTTAAAAAAGATCTAGAAACCCTGTTAAAAGAAGGAAAGGAAAAGGGAATCTTAGACAAACAAGAACATGAATACCTGGATAAAAAATTCCCAATGATCCCAACTTTTTACTACCTTCCTAAATTACATAATGACCCCAAAAAACCACCAGGGAGGCCAATTATATCTGGCATAAACTTGATGACAAATAATTTATCCCAATATATCTACACATTTTTGCAAAGAACAATGCAACAACAGAAATCCTACCTAAAGGACACAACACTCTTACAACTCTTACAAAACATCAAGTGGGATGACAATCTCATACTTGTCACATGTGTAAAATCTTTATATACAGTAATCGACCACAATCAAGGAAAAGAGGCAACCAACCAACTCCATATCAGTGACAGCACACTAACAGGACCCCAAATTGACTTCATAATTAAAGGAATATAATTTATTTTAACACAATTTTTTCTGGTTCAAGGACAATTTTTATTTACAGACAAGAGGGACCGCGATGGGGACGAGTTATGCAAACCTATTTATGAGTTATTGGGAAGAAACTCACGTGTATTCCCATCCCATATTCTGCGCAAACTTGTCCTCTGGAAACGATTTATAGATGATATTCTATTCATCTGGAGAGGAACTAAAGAAACTCTTAATGAATTCCTAGAATACCTAAACACTAACAACTTAAATTTAGAGTTTACCCACACAGCCAGCAAAAACAGTGTAATATTTCTTGACTTGGAAATATACATTGCAGACAACAACATCCTAACCAGAACACACTTTAAAACCATTGACTGCAACAGTTATATCCTAGCAACCAGCAATCATAACCCAAAATGGCTGGAGAACATACCAAAGGGACAGTTTACAAGACTGAGGAGAAACTGCTCCCAGAAAGATATCTATATACAACAAGGGAACAAACTTAAAAAGGACTTTATGGATAAAAAATATGACAAACAGATAGTAGAGAATCTCTTTGAGCAGATTGGACAAAGGAATAGAGAGACCCTATTGAAATACAACAAAAATAGGGAATCTGAAGATAAAAACATAAAAGTACCATTGATTACAGAATATTCCAAAACAGCAGTGAAGATACAAAAAAAACTCAAAAAACATTGGCATATTCTACAGAGAGACGAAACCTTGAAAGATCTAATTCCCCACAAACCAAGGATCATATTTAAAAGCACCAAATCTAAAACAAAAATTAGCTAAGAGCGTAATTACATAAAAAAAAAGTTGCTGAAGGGAACAACTGGTTAAGAATGAACGAAGGAGGCTTCTACCACTGTGGACAATGTGTAGCCTGCAAAACAACAAACAGTAGAAGCACAAAACCAGTAAAGAAATTTGAAGGGAAATTAGGCAAATATGAAATCAAAACACAAATGACTTGCAACAGCATAAATGTCATCTATTTGATTCAATGTCCCTGTGGTTTAGGTTATGTAGGGAGGACAACCAGAAAAATAAAAACCAGAATTCAAGAACACATTAGAAACATTAAAAAAGACCACTATAGAGTAGCACATAATCAAGACCCATCTACTCTACAGTTCTTTGCAATCGATCAAATAATAAGGAATTGGAGAGGTGGAGATATAAATAAAAAGCTTAATCAGCAAGAAGCAAAGTAGATCAACACTTTTAAAACCTTAGCCCCAGAAGGTTTAAATATCGATTTTGAACTGGCTGCCTTGTAACAACTTTATCTAATGTTTCAAAATCTGTGTGAATACTAATATAAACAAAATTGATTAGGATATTTAAAAGTATAGGAAGAAAATTTAAAACAAAGAATAATTGATAACAACCAAACAATAAAGCAGAAAAGAAAAGTCCCCTATTTAATGAATTATACATTTTTACAACCTTAATTAAAATAAAGTTCAAATGTAAAAACTAATTAAAAATACTAGAAGAAAATAATGATACATACCTGTGTAAACAGAATATTGTGTAAAAATCTAATACTAACCCACCCTATATCAGTGTTAGGAAGAATATATCCATGTGCCTCGCAACATAGTTTATTTAAAATGTTTTGAAAACAAATAAATTGCTCTAAAGAAGAAAGAAAAATATATGAAGTCTATCAATAATCATAATAAACGGAAATTGTCCAGTATACATAATGAAAAATCCTCTTGATATATACTAACTAAGGAGCTAAGAAATATTATAACAACTAAAAACTTATTTGTAACAATCAATCATGGATTTGTATTATACCTGGAAAAAAACAATACAAATGAGAGAAAGAAAAAATAAAAGGTTTTATTCAAGACCAATATTCATCAAATTAATTGGATTTTGCTGGTCCAGTCAGAAACATTTAATCTTTATAGAGCACGTTGATCAGTGCAGAATTTATTGGAACAAAACATAAATAAAAAAAATTAAAATTCTAAATAAATAATAAATGTAAGCAGTCTATCTAAAATCCTAAATAGTGTGAATATTTAGAAACAAACTGAAACAAATTCCTCCTGCTATGCAGGAATCAAAACAACTAAAAGAAACATTTGCAACAATTGGTTATTTATATTATGTTTTTGCAATATCTGTAACAACTTATTATGTACCTAATGAAGAATGATAATTGTGTTTATAATCACGGATACATTTAGTTCAGTTTATGTATGGTCCCATTACATTTTGCCTATATGCATTTTGTCCAATCAGAAAAATTAAATCCCTATATATATCATGGCAAACTAAGGTGGAAGAAGGTGCAGAGACTAACCTATTAAAGCAGCCAATAATCACAAGGGGTACCACTGATCCCCCACCCAAAAGTGAAATATAGTGTAAAATGTGATCAGGCGCTAAAGTAAAAGGGGCACAATCTGCCAAGGTATAAATCTAACAGGGAAACCTAAACAGACCAAAATAATAAAGCCAGAGGAAAATAAGAGAAACCAAATATAAAATGACCAAAATATGAAAAGCAATGAGGGAAACAATTATGAAGTTCAAACACTAGATGGTGGTATAACACACATATACTAATAAATGGAGATGAAGGAATGTATAAAAACAGGATTATACAATGGCTTAAAATGGAAGGCTAATAAATCCTGGAGTTTAAAAAGAAAAATTGAAATATTTTTTCTTTCTGGAGGATTCTCAAAAATATAAAAATAAAGTCCAATAAATAAAAAAATAAAAACAGATCTATACTTTGGTAAAAGAAAAGGCTCCTTTCTGAGGTAAAACAGTCAATCAGAATAAAAAAGTCTTTGGAGATATATGTCCATACACAAACACAGTTCTTAGTACAATCGGTGTCCTTTATAAATTTCTATGAATGTAGGGTGGTTCTTCTCCCTTCCTATCCACCAAAGCAATAAAGGCTCCGCTGGGAAGAAGATATACCCCCGAAGGGGTAAGGGTGGGAGACAAATACCAAATGGAAAAGTATAAGAAGAGTATACCTTGGCAGATTTGTGCCCCTTTTACTTTAGCACCTGATCACATTTTACACTATATTTTCCTATATATATCATGCCTAAGGTCCAAAAAAATACACCCTGAAGAAGTCTTTGACGAAACACGTTGGTGGACACTGTATCTACTACATTTGCTTGATTTTAAACGCACTTTTATCCTACAATTCTATAGTGGTTTTGTCTCCCTCTCTGAAAAAAACACCCGACTGAAGCAATCTGCAACAAACCCCCCCTTTCCCCTGAGACGGCCTGGACCCGAGGTAAAGGTGCAGCCCAGGTGAGAGGAGGAGTCTTCACATCTGCAGAGGAGCGGGAACGGGAGGAGACCGCCAGAATTCTAACCCACCTGGACAAAGAGGAGTCCCAGCCAGTATATCCGACAGCAGTAGCAGTAGCACAAAAAGAAAAAGAAAAACCTTGATTATGCATCCCAAACTAACGGGACACAGAGCAGCCCAGAGCCGCCGCAACAGACAGCAGCACAAACAGTAAGGAGAAAAGACACACGGACAATTCATCATCACCTCCAGGAAGCGGGTGAGAGAAATCTTATTATTCATTCTCATCCCACCTTGACTGTCATATTTTAAACAATAGACAAATGTTTACACATTGTATACAGTAATCGGAGGTAACCAAAGGACACTGGGAATACAGACTGTCATATGGGAGACCCCTGAAAAGGGTCAAGAAGATTACTTGGACATTAGAGACTTTGATCTACACCATATATAATTGATGATTTAATACATACATAATTATAATACATAAAAGTTTACAATCTCTTATAAAACAAACACCGACATTACCTAAGGTAAAAGTTAAATACCCCTGAGTAATTAATAATTAGGTTAAATTCACAAAAATAGATAAACAATTTGTAGGTATTAGAAGGAGTTATCCCCTAGAAAATAGCGCAGCATAGTTTCCTGTACCGTGAGGAGAGTGAAATCAACCATCAGCCACCTTATATGTCTCAAGCAATCCTATCTCCCCCTTGTATGTCCCATCCATCTTATCACCCTTTTCTATGTCTCCTGTTTGCTTCCTTTCATCTTGGATTTGCTGGTGCTCCAGTTCCTGAAAATCTTCTTGTTGTTCATCCTCTCTCCTCTGTGGCTCCCTGCTCGCTGACTTGACCTTGGAGTCACACTAGCATAATTCAGATGGAAGGGAGCTGTGGAGGAGGAGCTGTGCTCTCTAACACTCACACAGTGTCTGGCTGGCCCATCACTGTTAATGCAATGAGTGTGTGTTGTGGCCGCACTACCCAGGTAGTGGCTTTTAATTACTATAAGATGCTTAGATTGTATTAGTTATGTAATTTTCACTTATTAATTTACCAAAGCGACGGAGTGGAGGCTTTGTCATCCCCTTTGTGACGGACACCTCACCCACCTTGTGATGCCTTTGTCAGAAAGTACAATGGAACTGCCAATTTGCCGAGGTGACAACAGTATTTTATCTTTAAGCGTATTGAGTGCTACCTCACATATAGCTTTAATTGTAGACAAAATAATATTACTCTGTGTTGGTGATGCATTGATTTGTGTCTTTAAAATTACCCAAATTCTATGGAACCTGGAAGTCATGTTCACAGAACTTAAATGCAATGTGCATATACTCTAAAGACAGGACTGTGGTATGAAAAAAATACACAGATCAATATCTGCAAGGCAAATAATCTGAGAATGTATCGTATGACCAAAATTAATATCGGCAGGTGTGGTGGCTGAGTTCATAGACAGGTAACCATTGTAGTAGTATTTAAATCCAGATAAAACATGTAAACAGAAAAGATAGGGGAAATGAGTAGTAAAACATAACATATATTCCATAACCTATACAGTAAAACTCTAAAGTAAAGTTCAGACAGATCATACCTGGCAGTGGCG
>WWET01003619.1:6365-56904 GCA_011038615.1 Limnodynastes dumerilii
AGTTACGCAGAGAGATGGATTTAGAGTTGGAGAGAAAGGAGTTCAATTACCAAATAGAGTTACGCAGAGAGATGGATTTAGAGTTGCAGAGAAAGGAGTTCAATTACCTGTGGAGAAGCAGAGATGGAATGCAGGTCAGTATATAGTTCTTGTATAACGCTTTCATATTCATGATGTTGTTATTATTAAAGTACTTTGAAAATTGTACTTCGAATAATTGGGCTTCGAATGTCTACATAGAAAATGCCGACAGCCCACGGCTTAAACAGCCTCTCTCATCTGCTTTATGTAATGCAGGAGTACTTGCTGGCAATATTGCAGGTATGGCAGGTCTTGAACAAAATAGTTAATGCTTAAAGAAAAAACAATACAAAATTCCTTTAATTATTAGATTACTTACTGTACTGTACTGTAACCCTTGTACTGCTGGTTGGCTGAGGATTCAATAGGGCTGCGCATTCTGCAGCTGTATTGCAGGCAGCACAATGGTTAATGTATGTGCCAGACCCACTGGAAGTACTAGGGTTAATCTTAATCATTAACCCACCAGTAATATAGTGACCGGACCGGCTGGTACAGTAGCGCTGATATAATCATTTTTAATTCATTATTTAAAATGAATTATTTTGTTCATAACCAGACAGATGTATTGCTGGCAGATTCGTCTGTATTGCCCTTTGAATGTATTGTTAACATTGTAAATGTGTACATTTTTACTATGCGCATACTGTATTTACTCTGTTGCCATAATGATTATGTCGACATTTACACTGTTACCATTATGGTGTGGACAGTATAAGTGTCGGCATATTCAATGTCTGAAGACTGTAACCTGTGCCTTAGAAGTACAAGACAAGATTAGTGGTTACACACCCTCTAGTGTAAAGCATGGGTACTACAAGTCACTACATATTTCCATTTAAAAGCACCTGTGTTACGTGCTGCTGTGATATTAGCAGCAGCACAAATGCTATCACCCCTGGCTGTTTGTGAAGTCGGGATATAGCTAACACGGCTAGCTGGCTTTCTGTTCCCCTGGTTGTTGTTAAGCAGCTGGATGGACTAGCACAGTCAGGAATATAGAAGCCACTCCAGGTGCTAGCCTGATTAATAGCTCTCAGCTGGTGCCTAACAACCAGGATTGAGACCAACCAGAGCTGGGAGGCTCTCCAGCTCTGATTAGCTATTCTGTGTTTAAACACCCAGCAAGGAGAACTCTTCCTTGATGGTGATATTGTTTGATCTAGCCTCTTTCTCTATTTGAATCAGGTTTTATTTGTCAGAATCCTTGTCCTATTTTATTTTCCTCTGTTGCTCTATTGCCTTGCAAGCAGTACTTCGTGTTTGTCTTAAATTAGAACAGTTCTTTCTGCATGATGCAGGGTTCTAGTTTGTTCTTATCCTTTGCTTTTGTCCAGATTATATGTGCATCCATGGTGTCTGCTCTTTTCTCCTGGCTCCCTGGGTCCCTGTGTGTAAGTCACTGGACAATGGATCTGGCTATCTTTGCCTTTACCTGTTTATGTGTACAGACCCTCCAACATGACCCATTCCATTAGATACAAATATACTGCTCCTGAGCTTCCAACTGTCACTCACCTGGTTTAAATAAATTAACTGATATTTAAAAAATTCTTTAACATAGGTGGTTTCCATAGTAACTGACAGTAGGAAACTGAGGAACAAAGTATTTTGTACCTAATTGAATGGGTCATGTTGGAGGGTATATGTGTATCCATTCCCTTTACCTGGTATATGTACTATACTCTTGTGTACTCACCAACCCTGTTCTCCCAGTACCTGTCCCAGTCTTCATGGATCTGTTGTCTACATTTCTGGACACAATACTTGTCTGGCTCTCAGAGTTCTGTTGTGTCTTGTCGTGTCCAGTTCCTGTCTGCTCTCAGTCTTGGATCATTGTCTGGTATTGGTTCTTGTCTGTGTTGGTCTGTTCCAGTCCTGCTGTAATGTCTGAATCCCAAACCACCCTCGTTATTCTGGAGGCCACCTCTGGGGGACACAACCTGCTGGGTGCCTGCCACACAAGCCTATCCCCACCTTCAGGGGCTCTAGTCACCCATGCCCTGGTGTGCGGCAACCATAGAAACCTGGTATGCTATCACATGCTTCACAAAACGACTTGGTGACTTATAATTTGTAATAGATGGTAAACAATATATTCCTATATAGATAAATGTGGTAACACAGTCTGTGCCTGAGGAGATGTATATAACAGCAGAATTCGTGCCCTTGAGCAATTATTCTAAGTACCTTAGTTCTTTTTGTTGTGCTGCCAAAGGTACAATTTCTCTGCGATGTAGATGTCCTATTTGTTGATGATTTCCGTGAGCTCTCAGACGAATAATGAAAAAAGGAAGAGGAAAAAATTCCTGTGTGACACTGCTAGAGAAGAGAAGAACGGAAAACTGCCAATTTCCTACTCACAGAGTGCTTTCTTGAGTGGTATGCTCATCAGAAATCTCTCATTTATCCGTGTAGTCCTTTTTATTGGAGGAACGTCTGCTTCACAGAGTCCTTTGGAATGCAGCCTCTTTTTGTATTCCTCCGTGAAAAAGAAAAGGAAAACACCTCGTGCAATATTGTAAACACTATGGCGATTCTCTCCCCTAAAGAAGTACACTTACACAATGAATCTCTTGGGGCCGTAACACAGATAAAATTCAATTCAAACAGGGCGCCTCTCTTTCAATGGCTGTAGGCACAGCAACTGAAGCCAAACACACGTGTATTCTCTGTGACACCCAAAGGAACTCCTCTGTGGGGGAATCACCTCCCCTTTCTATGTTGCTTGTACCGCACTAAGCTGTCTTTCAGGGTAACTACTCCCCTGTAGTATGTAAACTTCACTCCACGTGCATCCCGATATATAAACAAAGGACCGTGGATATAGGGGCAGCATAAAAACACTTCACTCCACGTGCGTTCCGACAGATACACACAAACCGTGGGTATAGAGGCAATGGGTAGCCAATAAATCAAACAGCACTTTATTTTCCAAAACAATTAAGCGATACAAAAGATGCTAAAAAATTCAATAAAATATAACCAATACCACATATGAAAAATCCCTGTCTGCCAAAAATCTCCTACGCTGCCTTTTATCCTCTGAGATGAAATTAAACTCCTCACGATGTTAGGCTCGACTCCAAATATGGGCCCAAAGGGTCGGCACTTAACCAAGGAGGAAGAGGATAAATAGAAAGTATCAGGGTGCTGGTCAGGACATAAAAACGAGATCCCACTTTAACCTACGCGTTTCGAGCACGTGTGTGCTCTTTTTCAAGGCATGAAAGTGAATGCGTGCATTGGTATTTAAAAAGGAGATGATACTTGTTACATCACTTCCTGTGTTTCCGTTTTTTCGAAAATTAAAAGCCTTTAAAATCCATTCAAAAGTTCTTTTGTTCTAATATATGAAAAAGCGTTATATTCTTTTATTATTGTTATTGCCTTCTAAAAAATCCATTATGTTTTCCTTTAGGTATTCTTTAACTGTATCAATTTATTGGTTAGTGTTGCTATGCCTTACGTTATCTGTATGGCTCAAATGAAATGAAGAGGACCAGACTTATATATGGTGGAGATAAAAATAAAAATAAAATGTGTAAAAACTATATTAAATATATATTAAAAAATATATAAAATATACGTGTGTATATGAAAGTGAAAAATATGTGTAATGGATAATTATATATAATTATAATTGATTAAATCAATAAACGGATAAATAACCTATATGTGAAAAAATTATGTGAAAATGTGACAATGATGTGTATTACTGTATGATGTACTCCACATGCATATCTGGATTACTCTATGTGTATATGAAAGTGAAAAATATTAATATGTGTAATAAAATAACTGATTGAATAAATGAATGAATAACCTATATGTGAAAAAATGTGTGAGAAATAATGTGTGTTACTGTATGATGTACTCCACATGCGTATCTGGTTTACTCTAAAAACCACTTGAGCTCAAACATACAATTAAGACCATTAGGAGCAAGGGTGTCTAAATCGTAAATCATGGCCATTTCTTTTCTGGCCAATGCTCCTTTTACATCTCCATTTCTCCATGATCCTTCTACTTTGCTAATTCCAATACATTTCTTTAGGTCTTCCACTCTACAGTCGTGTACCTCTCTGAAATTATTGGACAAAGGATGTTTTGAGTCACCCTTCTTAATATTTCTCAAGTGCTCACTCCAGCGTTCCCTTAAACGTCTTGAGGTTCTCCCTATATACTGGAGTGAGCACTTGCATTTCATCATGTACACACAGTTAATACTGTCGCACGTGATGAAATCTTCAATTTTTTTCTTTGTCCCTGTAGCAACAACCTCAAATTCAGTTATTTTGCTATTAGCCATTTTCACATTCCTACAGGTAACGCAGTTACCGCACCTGTGGAACCCCTGGCTCGCAATTCTTTGAGGTCTAGTAGGTTGGGAGGTCACACTTCTAACCAAAGTAGTTCTTAAATTCCTTGCTTTTTTTATACAAGAATTTGGGTTTATCCCCAATACAGTCCTGTAATTCTGGGTCATTTTTCAGAAGTGCCCAATGTTTATTGAGCACCTTCTCAACTAATCTATGATGTTGACTGTATTGTGTGATGAAAGATACCTCTTTATTGTGGTTGACTTCTTTCTTTTTCTTTCTCTTTTCTTTAATAAGATTCTTTCTTTTGAGTTTCCCAACTTCTAAGAAAGTACAATCTATTTCTGCTCTGTTATACCCCTTCCTTTCAAATTGGTCTACCAACACTCTCCCCTGTTCCTGGAATTCTTTCTCGGAGGTGCAATTCCTTCTTATTCTCACTAGTTGGCTCTTTGGTACTGAGCTCAACCACTTGTGATGGTGGTTGCTCTCTTTGGGGATAAGTGTATTGGTGTCTGTGGGTTTTCGGAACAACCCTGTTTTAACTCTTCCATTCTCAACGGAAATGGATAGGTCCAGGAAATTAACTGACTCCTGGCTGACATCAAACATCAGTTTGATACCTCAATCATTGTGGTTTAGATGCTTGCAAAAATTATCCAAAGTGATCCTGTCACCCCTCCAGAAGAAGAGGATATCGTCTATGTACCTCCGGTACATGACGAGATGCTCTCCAACCTCTGGGTGGGTGTACACAAAATTCTCCTCCCAGTAGGCCATGAAGACGTTTGCGTATGGGGTCGCAAATTTCGTCCCCATGGCCGTCCTGGTTTTTTGGAGATAAAAATTGGCATCAAACCAAAAGAAGTTATTCCTCAGTATCAAATTGATACTGTCTAGAATAAACCGTCTCTTTATGTCAGGTGTTCCAACATTTTTCAGCATCCAGTCCACAGCTTCTACACCTTTCTCATGCTCAATAACCGTATATAGCGAGCTGACATCCGCTGTTACCATGTAACTATGTTACCTAACTTCCAATTTGTCCAATACTCTGAGTACATGGCCCGTGTCCTTGAGGTGCGACCAAATTTCCCTCATCAAAGGTTTTAAGGAAAAGTCGATCATCTCTGAAAGACTAGCGGTAATTGAGCCTACCCCGGAGACTATGGGTCTTCCTGGAGGTTTTTGGTAGTTTTTGTGGACCTTGGGCAGGGTGTAGAATACCGGAATGTTGGGATTATCCGGAATTAAGAACTCTTTCTCTTCTATTTTGATGACTCCTTTTTCTAAGTATTCATTAATTAAGGTCTCCAATTTTTTCTTTATTCCATTGGTGGGGTTACCTTTTAGTTTGACATAAGTATTTTCATCACGTAACAAGGAGAGGCACACTTTGTCGTAATCCTTTTTGTTCTGGATTACGATGCCTCCTCCTTTGTCACTTGGTTTTATAATGATGTCTCTATTAGTACTCAAAGATTTAAGTGCCATCCTCTCTTTTTTACAAATATTATATTTCCCTTTCCATTTGTAATTAATGGATTTTAAATCCTTCTTTACCAATTCCCCAAAAGTATTCATCCAGCTCCCTTTAAGATGTTGAGGAAAAAAGGTAGAATTCTTTTTGAAACTTTTACTATTGTGTTCTTCTCCTGTTCGTTCAATATCCTGAGTATTTTTTAATTTGTCCTTTTCTTTTCTTTTGAAAAAATCTCTATGGGAAGAGAAGAAAGAAAAGAAAAAATAGAACAGGTATTTGAAGGGGAAGAAATCTGTTTAGATGATGATTTGGATAGTGTCATGGATAGATTAGAAAAAACCTTACAAAAAGAGAACTGCATATGGTGGGAAGTGGTAACCATGGAATAGTATAGAGCAGAAAATATTGTCCCTAGGGGTTTGAGAATTAAAAAGACCTGTTCATTTGATGCAGGATCCGTTGAGTTCACTAACTCTTGGTATAACATACTTGACAAATGTTCATTATCCTTAATGGATCTAATCATTATAGAAAGAAGTAGGAAATTAAAGGATCTGTCCAAAGAGATAGAAGAGTTGGAATAGTTGATTAGTCCGTATATGGAAATGAAATAATATAAGGAAATGGAGGAAATTATTAAAAGGAGGATAATAAAAAGAGAAAGGATAATAACAGAGGAAAAATATAAGAAATATAGAAGGGACACGGTTGATTATAGAACCGGCACCCAATATTTGAGATTAGAAAAGAAAGATAAAAACAATGTGGACAATAGGGGAGATACGATAGATCTAGATTTAGATTGGAAGGAAGTATTTGATGATTTAGGCCTGGACTTAGGAGAAGAAGAATATATGGACCTCCCTTTAAGAGAAGATATGCAAGAAGGGGATGGTACTAAGCATCAGGACATGATCCAAAAAGCCCCTTACTCGACTAAAGAGAACCCCAATAATAACAAAAAGAATAAAAAGAATAAAAAAGGAAAAATAGACCAAAAGAAGAAAGTTAATGACAAAGGAGTGTCGAACAAGAACTCTCAACATAGAAACCTCCAACCTAAATCAGGGTCTCTAGGGACATCTAGAGATAAAACTGATAAAATTGTAGAGGACACCACCATCGTTATTCCCACTACAAAAGAGAAGATAAGGGATGATTTTAGAAATAAGACTAAGGAGAGGGACCCCAGGCCTCGGTCTCGCTCAAAGGGAAGACCTAAATCTAGAGAAAGAGGTAGATCAAACTCTAGAAGTTATCATCAGAGAGATAGATCCTATCATAGGGGTAGAAGAGATAATGAAGGAAAAAGATATAGGGACTATCCGGATAGATCCTATTATAGGGGGTAGAAGAGAGAATGAAGGAAAAGGATATAGGGACTATCCAGAAAAGAGATGGGATGAGAGACAGTATAGGAATTACCCAGATAGGGGTTTTGAACATTTTAAATCATATCCTAAGGAATATTATACCCATCAGGGTCATCAACCTCATCATAATGGATATAGGGATTATAGGACCATGGATTATAGAGATTACCCTCAGAGGAATTATCCCCAATACGGAACATCGGAGTATGATAATCCAAGATGGCATAATAGATATGAAGAAAGATCCCATTTTTTAAGGTAAGAGCCCCTCAAAATGGAAGGAAGAGGGGAAAAAGGGGGGGGTATAGAGAAGAAAAAGATCAGAGGTAGAAATAAAAAGGAACTTCAGAAAACTAAGAAGAGTAGTATAGAAAGAGAAACAGTAAAAATTTTCAATCTCAGTTCATATCAACTAAAAAAAGAAGAAGATATTTTAGGTAAAGGGCTTTAATTTGCCCCCACTAGTAAGATCAATAGTTTTGATCTCTATGTGGACCTCCAACGGTTTTTACGAAAATTAACATTGAAAAATTTTTTCAAAAGAAAAGGACAAATTAAAAAATACTCAGGATATTGAACGAACAGGAGAAGAACACAATAGTAAAAGTTTCAAAAAGAATTCTACCTTTTTTCCTCAACATCTTAAAGGGAGCTGGATGAATACTTTTGGGGAATTGGTAAAGAAGGATTTAAAATCCATTAATTACAAATGGAAAGGGAAATATAATATTTGTAAAAAAGAGAGGATGGCACTTAAATCTTTGAGTACTAATAGAGACATCATTATAAAACCAAGTGACAAAGAAGGAGGCATCGTAATCAAGTAAACAAAAAGGATTACGACGAAGTGTGCCTCTCCTTGTTACGTGATGAAAATACTTATGTCAAACTAAAAGGTAACCCCACCAATGGAATAAAGAAAAAATTGGAGACCTTAGTTAATGAATACTTAGAAAAAGGAGTCATCAAAATAGAAGAGAAAGAGTTCTTAATTCCGGATAATCCCAACATTCCGGTATTCTACACCCTGCCCAAGGTCCACAAAAACTACCAAAAACCTCCAGGAAGACCCATAGTCTCCGGGGTAGGCTCAATTACCGCTAGTCTTTCAGAGATGATCGACTTTTCCTTAAAACCTTTGATGAGGGAAATTTGGTCGCACCTCAAGGACACGGGCCATGTACTCAGAGTATTGGACAAATTGGAAGTTAGGTAACATAGTTACATGGTAACAGCGGATGTCAGCTCGCTATATACGGTTATTGAGCATGAGAAAGGTGTAGAAGCTGTGGACTGGATGCTGAAAAATGTTGGAACACCTGACATAAAGAGACGGTTTATTCTAGACAGTATCAATTTGATACTGAGGAATAACTTCTTTTGGTTTGATGCCAATTTTTATCTCCAAAAAACCAGGACGGCCATGGGGACGAAATTTGCGACCCCATACGCAAACGTCTTCATGGCCTACTGGGAGGAGAATTTTGTGTACACCCACCCAGAGGTTGGAGAGCATCTCGTCATGTACCGGAGGTACATAGACGATATCCTCTTCTTCTGGAGGGGTGACAGGATCACTTTGGATAATTTTTGCAAGCATCTAAACCACAATGATTGAGGTATCAAACTGATGTTTGATGTCAGCCAGGAGTCAGTTAATTTCCTGGACCTATCCATTTCCGTTGAGAATGGAAGAGTTAAAACAGGGTTGTTCCGAAAACCCACAGACACCAATACACTTATCCCCAAAGAGAGCAACCACCATCACAAGTGGTTGAGCTCAGTACCAAAGAGCCAACTAGTGAGAATAAGAAGGAATTGCACCTCCGAGAAAGAATTCCAGGAACAGGGGAGAGTGTTGGTAGACCAATTTGAAAGGAAGGGGTATAACAGAGCAGAAATAGATTGTACTTTCTTAGAAGTTGGGAAACTCAAAAGAAAGAATCTTATTAAAGAAAAGAGAAAGAAAAAGAAAGAAGTCAACCACAATAAAGAGGTATCTTTCATCACACAATACAGTCAACATCATAGATTAGTTGAGAAGGTGCTCAATAAACATTGGGCACTTCTGAAAAATGACCCAGAATTACAGGACTGTATTGGGGATAAACCCAAATTCTTGTATAAAAAAAGCAAGGAATTTAAGAACTACTTTGGTTAGAAGTGTGACCTCCCAACCTACTAGACCTCAAAGAATTGCGAGCCAGGGGTTCCACAGGTGCGGTAACTGCGTTACCTGTAGGAATGTGAAAATGGCTAATAGCAAAATAACTGAATTTGAGGTTGTTGCTACAGGGACAAAGAAAAAAATTGAAGATTTCATCACGTGCGACAGTATTAACTGTGTGTACATGATGAAATGCAAGTGCTCACTCCAGTATATAGGGAGAACCTCAAGACGTTTAAGGGAACGCTGGAGTGAGCACTTGAGAAATATTAAGAAGGGTGACTCAAAACATCCTTTGTCCAATAATTTCAGAGAGGTACACGACTGTAGAGTGGAAGACCTAAAGAAATGTATTGGAATTAGCAAAGTAGAAGGATCATGGAGAAATGGAGATGTAAAAGGAGCATTGGCCAGAAAAGAAATGGCCATGATTTACGATTTAGACACCCTTGCTCCTAATGGTCTTAATTGTATGTTTGAGCTCAAGTGGTTTTTAGAGTAAACCAGATACGCATGTGGAGTACATCATACAGTAACACACATTATTTCTCACACATTTTTTCACATATAGGTTATTCATTCATTTATTCAATCAGTTATTTTATTACACATATTAATATTTTTCACTTTCATATACACATAGAGTAATCCAGATATGCATGTGGAGTACATCATACAGTAATACACATCATTGTCACATTTTCACATAATTTTTTCACATATAGGTTATTTATCCGTTTATTGATTTAATCAATTATAATTATATATAATTATCCATTACACATATTTTTCACTTTCATATACACACGTATATTTTATATATTTTTTAATATATATTTAATATAGTTTTTACACATTTTATTTTTATTTTTATCTCCACCATATATAAGTCTGGTCCTCTTCATTTCATTTGAGCCATACAGATAACGTAAGGCATAGCAACACTAACCAATAAATTGATACAGTTAAAGAATACCTAAAGGAAAACATAATGGATTTTTTAGAAGGCAATAACAATAATAAAAGAATATAACGCTTTTTCATATATTAGAACAAAAGAACTTTTGAATGGATTTTAAAGGCTTTTAATTTTCGAAAAAACGGAAACACAGGAAGTGATGTAACAAGTATCATCTCCTTTTTAAATACCAATGCACGCATTCACTTTCATGCCTTGAAAAAGAGCACACACGTGCTCGAAACGCGTAGGTTAAAGTGGGATCTCGTTTTTATGTCCTGACCAGCACCCTGATACTTTCTATTTATCCTCTTCCTCCTTGGTTAAGTGCCGACCCTTTGGGCCCATATTTGGAGTCGAGCCTAACATCGTGAGGAGTTTAATTTCATCTCAGAGGATAAAAGGCAGCGTAGGAGATTTTTGGCAGACAGGGATTTTTCATATGTGGTATTGGTTATATTTTATTGAATTTTTTAGCATCTTTTGTATCGCTTAATTGTTTTGGAAAATAAAGTGCTGTTTGATTTATTGGCTACCCATTGCCTCTATACCCACGGTTTGTGTGTATCTGTCGGAACGCACGTGGAGTGAAGTGTTTTTATGCTGCCCCTATATCCACGGTCCTTTGTTTATATATCGGGATGCACGTGGAGTGAAGTTTACATACTACAGGGGAGTAGTTACCCTGAAAGACAGCTTAGTGCGGTACAAGCAACATAGAAAGGGGAGGTGATTCCCCCACAGAGGAGTTCCTTTGGGTGTCACAGAGAATACACGTGTGTTTGGCTTCAGTTGCTGTGCCTACAGCCATTGAAAGAGAGGCGCCCTGTTTGAATTGAATTTTATCTGTGTTACGGCCCCAAGAGATTCATTGTGTAAGTGTACTTCTTTAGGGGAGAGAATCGCCATAGTGTTTACAATATTTCACGAGGTGTTTTCCTTTTCTTTTTCACGGAGGAATACAAAAAGAGGCTGCATTCTTCCAAACTCTGTGAAGCAGACGTTCCTCCAATAAAAAGGACTACACGGATAAATGAGAGATTTCTGATGAGCATACCACTCAAGAAAGCACTCTGTGAGTAGGAAATTGGCAGTTTTCCGTTCTTCTCTTCTCTAGCAGTGTCACACAGGAATTTTTTCCTCTTCCTTTTTTCATTATTCGTCTGAGAGCTCACGGAAATCATCAACAAATAGGACATCTACATCGCAGAGAAATTGTACCTTTGGCAGCACAACAAAAAGAACTAAGGTACTTAGAATAATTGCTCAAGGGCACGAATTCTGCTGTTATATACATCTCCTCAGGCACAGACTGTGTTACCACATTCACCAAGTGTTACTTCACCCTCTCATCTGACAGCTTTAAATCATACCTCATACCCTCCACCCATCACCCCTGATGAAGTCACACTGTTTGGTGACGAAACGTGTAGGAAAGAGCTCACACAATTGTTTATTTGATTTTTATTTTATCTTATACTATCTATACATTGTTAATAAATACAATTTAAAACAACACTTTGGTGGACCAGATCAGTTCACCACAAACCACTGCTCTCAGGCCGATGACAGCGCGCCAAACTCACAGTGGGAGAACGCTGGAGACCAGCTGGTCACACCCGAAGCTGCCGCAACCACCCGCCACTGAATGTTAACAGAGACGAAAAGAGGATCCACACTTGCACCACCAGGGAACGACGAAGCACACCACCAACCTGGAGGACCGTTGAGGCACTCCCGAGCCGTGCCTTCGGACAAGTGACAGCCCGACAGGACCCGAAGTGGACTCCCAGCTCATCTCCGACTTATCACCTTCGGCAAGGGTAAACACATCCCGGCAGCATCTCCACACTCCATACCATACAGCAAACTAACTACGTGCCTGCTAACAAGAGATCCCTATGTGAGTGCATTCTATATATCCTAAGTGGTTTACATACAGTATACACTATTGTTTTCTTTTTCTCTTTTGTCTGCTATTTCTATTCACCATTGATACATTCCGCAAGCATATTAGAAACGGACCACCGAATCATAAAGACTCAACACTTACCTGATCTTAAGAGTATATCTACAAACAATACCCCAGAGTCATAAAGAACCCAAACCAGCACCGTAGAACTACATAGACTAAATCGCTAATACACCCTCAGGATTGTAGCGCTGAGTCTGCTCATTTTTTTTCTTTTGTACTATATAACGCCTGGGACGTTATCAGCACTCAGCAGCTCATCCCCAAACAGACGCAGAGAGACGGCTTTTTTTTTTTTGCAGCTTCTGGTTCCAATTGCCTCCTGAAAAAAAGGACGACCCTTCTTAGGTCTATGTCCACCTTCTGAGTAACTGGCAGAGCTGTGTGAATCTAGGTCAGTGTAGGATCTGTTAGCCTGTGCTTTCTTGCGTCTGTTGGCGGCTCTGGTTTGAAAATAAGCGATGTTCGACACCCAGGGATACACTTGATTATCTCGGTAGTCCTCCCGGACTACTCTATATTTAGACTTCTTAAAGGCCAAAAGATCAGTTTCAAATTGTTTGACAGAATTTTGTAATTTCAGTAACCAATCTGTTGTGGTGTCAGATGTCAAGATAGGTGTTGTCCTCTGTTCTAATTCCTGAATTACTTTTAGAATACCCTCTCTCTCTGTTTTAACTCTCTTTATCACCAATACAAGCAGATCAAGTGAGCACTTATTAAGAATATGGCACCATTGTTGGCAAAATACTTTATCCTGGTGCCCCAATGTGGGTTGATTGTGATTCTGAATCCACGTGGGATCAGCTTTTCTTTGTGATATTGAGAGAGGGTTAGACAATGGAGCTTGAGTTCAGTAGAACGTTTATACAATTTGGTTAAGTCCTGGTATAGTTCCAAGGGGAAATCAATATCAAACGCTAATACGTCTGTGTCATTGACTACAATGTGTGCAATCTCCTCATTACTAAATTGTTTGATGCCGGTCAAAGTTATTAATGTTTCATCTGACATATTGAAAACAAAAATGGCATTGAAAAATGTGTGCTGGTCAATGACAACAGTACACAACCGGTAGGAGTAGAACAGTCTAGCCGGTAAAGATATATAGACAAGAGTAACCACAAATGAATGTGGTCAGGGCAGGTACACTCACAATCAATCCATCAATACGGGTACAGAGGCATAAATAAAGGTAATATTGTATATTGTAATATTGTGATCAAACACAAATGCCAACACTCCTAATATATATGCAAAAGATGAAATGTATTGAATCCAGCATCAATCAGGAAAGCACTGTAGCACATCACATATTTGGAGCAATGATGAATATAGGGTGGTAATAGCAAAGCAAAAAGCCAGTCTATCAGAGAATGTATAGTCAAACAGTCACTAATAATTCCCAATGATGGGATAAAGTAATGTGCGCATATAGTCCGGTGCACCAATGGAGAGTAATCCAACTGCAGTTTTCAGCTGGAAAATGACTGAAGATGACAGGCAAAGGTATCCATGCTCCAGAGCAGCTCACCCACCAACAGCTGTTTTGGAGTCAGCAGAACTCCGTCATCAGGGTATGTGAGATCTGAGCCAGAAGATAAAATCAATAGGCAAGTAGTATATATATATATATATATATATATATATATATATATCTCAAAACAGTCCAAAGTTGAGTGGCACTCAGACTTCTTACATAAATAAATCAATAGGTCGTTGACCTCAGGACCTATTGATTTATTTATTTATGTAAGAAGTCTCAGAGTGCCATTCAACTTTGGACTGTTTTGCTGTATTTGCTTTGTAAGGGCTGAGGTAGGCAATGAAGCAGCTTTATTTCCACATGTGGAGCAGGTTTGGAGTGCTATTTCCTATCTTTTTGCATTTTAGTGTTGAAGCTGCTACCACTGGTCATGACACTGATGGAATTATGTCATGGTCTAAGGCCGATGCCCAATGGTGTACAGGGCATGTAAAATCAAAGAAGCAATATTATAGGATGATAAATAAAATAAAAACAAAAGGAAGGTTAGCTGAAGAGAAATGTAAAATTGGCAATATGGCATTCACTACATGAAGTGGCAAGGAAAGGCTAAGGCCTTCGCCTGCGTTTATGACCGCTGGTTCTAAAGCTCATAATGAAAATGTAAGCCCTCATAACTGTAGAAGAGCTAAAAAAAAAGGAAACTTGTAAAGGCACAGGAACCAAGTGTGCCTTCAGAAATATCACGAATTCCCGAGGAAAGTCCAAGTGTGTTTGTGGTTGCCATGTCTAACCATACTGTACCGGAAGAGGAGGCTTCTTCCACCATTTGCACGCTCTCTGCAAGTGGTGAGAGGAGCAGCGCAAGTCCACATGTTGAGATTGAGGATGTCACTGTAGAAGTACATCAGGATGAGGGGGATATTGGTGTAGCTGAAGCTGATGACAATGAGGATTTTGAGGATGGGAATGTGGTTTGTTTAAATAAGTCCCCAGTGGAGAAAGTTGTTACCCATGGTATGAAAAACAAGCCCATTGTCTTCATGCCTGGGCAAAATACAAAAAGATCCACCTCTCATGTGTGGAATTATTTCTTCCCAAACCCAGACAATCACTGTCTGTCACGGTTAGTGGCAGACGCCAACGCACTTATCATGTCAGGAGCCGTCTGTCAGCGACTCTCCCACGTCATGCCCGCTTTCTAGCCCTCCAGAGGTGCCATTCCCAATAGTGGCAGCCTCCTGCATAGTCTCCATTGCAGCATGTGTGCTTGTTAGTGTCTGGGGTTAGGCATCTGCTCCACTATCGTCTAGTGCATGGGCGTCGGCATCTTGCCTCCTGTCAGGTGATTCCCAGCAGCCACTCAGACACTCCTCTGCAGCGCAGCGCACCTAATTCCTCCAGCCAATCTGTGCACTAGGCGGGCTATTTAAACCCTGTGCACAGTCCATGCATTGCCAGAACAAATCGTTCATTCAAGGTGCCTGGCTGTCTTGATCCTGACTCCTTTTCCTGATATTGGTCCTGACTCCTGACCCTGGTCTTGGTCTTCAAGATCCTGGTAATCCTGTAATCCAGATCCTGGTTTTACTGCAATCCTGATCCTGGTAAACCCGCATTCCAGTCAGGACCAGCCGCCAGCACTCCAGTCCGGTCCATTTGCCTGCACTCCAGTCAGGCCCAGCCGCTTGCAATCCAGTCCAGTCTGGTCCTGCCACCTGCACTCCAGTCTGGTCCAGCCTCCTGCACTCCAGTCCGGTCCAGCCTCCTGCACTCCAGTCCAGTCCAGCCACCTGTACTCCTTTCCAGTTCTGCTCTGCTGTTCTCTGGACATTTATTTGTCTGCTCCAGTCCGGCATAGTCTGGTCCTGCTCTGCTGTTCTCTGGACATTTACTTATCTGCTCCAGTCCGGCATAGTCCGGTCCTGATCCATTGTTCTTTGGACATTCACCTCCCAGCTCCAGTCCGGCATAGTCTGGCCCTGCCCAGCATACCACTTGAGTGCCATTGAACCTATATGTCTGTTCATGATCCATCCCTACAATAAACCAGCTAGCTTCCTTTTCAATCCTGCTCGTCTGTCACTTCCCTCGGAACCCGAAACAGGTCCCACAAATCCAGCAGTCGTGACACTGTCTAGCTATCTGAACCCTTTGTAAAGCCTTTGTAAGTAGAGGTAGGGACCTGAACCACCTAGGAACCTTCTCCCTGTTATGCCACTTGCAGCACGTCCATCACAAGTTGTTGACAACTTCCTAAACTTCAGTTAAGAATGTAAACAGTCCAGCAACACCTAGATCCTCTTTCTCTGTAGGATCCAAACGCCTGAAATCCCCACCAACAACACCCTCCTCGTCAATCTCCTCCTCAATCTGTATCGGAAGTAGTCTTCCTGTATCCCAATTCATAGGCATGGCTGACTCTTCTCCTATCCGGGATTCCTCCACCTACTGCTGCTTCTGCTGTTGGGATTCAACCGTCTTCATTCCAGAAGGGGACCATGAAGACTAGTTGTCGTTTTACAAAACAATTGACTGTTCAACAGTCCTAGCCAAGCCATTCCCAGGCCATACTTGGACATTAAAAAAATGTGGTGTTAGTGTCCTCAGAAATGCCATGGTACCCACTGTCCACTTAACCACGGATATGTAGACAAGTGGAACAGGCCAAACTATAGACTACATGACTGTCACTGCCCACTGGGTAGATGTATTGCCACCAACAGCAGCAACAACAGCATCTCGCAAATGCCAACTCATTCAAAGGCAGACTATGCTGTGTATCACCAGTTTTGGTAAGAGGCACATCGCTGAGAACATCTTACAAAAACTCAGGCAAATCGTTGCACAATGGCTTACCCCACTTGGACTCTCCTTGGGATGTGTGATATCTGACAATGGCAACAATATTGCAAAAGCATTAAATATGGGCAAATTCCAACATGTGCCCTGCTTTGCTCACACACTGAATTTGATAGTTCAGAATTTTTTTTAAACATGACAGGGCCATGCAGGAGATGTTGTCGGTGGCACGAAAAATTTGTGGACATTTTCGCCATTCGGCACATGCATGTCAAAGCCTGGAGTGCCAGCAACAACTATAGAATTTGCCCAAGCATCTGCTGAAGCAAGAGGTAGTTGTGAGGTGGAGCTCTATCCTTTACATGCTTCAGCGGTTGGAGGAGCAACAAAAGGCTATTTAAGCTGTGAAGATACCATGTTCACCTGGCCCAAACACTATACCAGAGATGCTTACCCTGTATCTCCTAGGGGTCTTTTAATCACTCAGGCAAATGCAGTTATAAAAAACTACAACAGTAATTTATTATAAGTCATGTATATATCCTATATATACACAGTAATAGATGCCAGACAGAGTCACCACATTATCTGTCCCATTACCCACTGACCTAAGTAGCTTTTATCACCTGACTCTGAGTCCCAGCTGCTGTCATCAAGGCCACAAATACCTCCCCTCTGACGGTACCGCAATGCCTGGTCAGAGTCTCCTCCCAAGGTCCAAATATCCGGATACTCACAATGAAGATGCAGCCTGTTACCCGGATAAACGTCTTGGGGGATCCCAGTGGCTCATCCACTGCTCTCCACCAGTGTGGAGGGGTGCTGAAGTTCAGGCCCCCTGCTTTTGGCAGGCTCCCCAAATACTACAGCTCCAGCAAGTATCTTCTAATGGAGGGAAGTCTGTGGAAGGTCCTTGGAGTACTCCTCAGGTCTCTCAGCACTGGCAGAGGTCCCGACCTCAACACCAGTCAGATCCACAATCACCCTTCTGGGCCCTGGCAGAGGTCTCACCTCAACACCATCCCCGATCATAATCCCCTCCAAAAACACCTCTCTGGCTTTTTACCTGGGAAACACCTCCATTCACTGAAGACAGTCCCTCATAGTCCAAGCAGAGGTGATTGGATAATCAATAGCTAGGGGACAGCTGTCCATCAATATCTAAGACACTATCCAGCCCCCCTACACTCTGTCCATACTGGAGGACTCCCTGCTGGGATGTAGTGGAGGAGTCTGCTTTAGGCCTGTGCAAACCATTTGATGGTGATAACCCCTGCCCCCTTATAGATATCAAATAGCAAGCAGTGACTCCCAGAATTAATCCTTGCCAGTCATTTGTGATGTCACACGCCTCTAGTTTCCTGGAGAGGGAGAGAGTCCCCCCTTGTCTCTTCCTGTCCTCTGTAGGGAGGTATGACCATAAATGGACTTCCTGCACACCATGGGGTGTGTGACCACGTATCTACCTGGCTGTACACAGAGGTGTTAGTAATGATATCAGACCCTGTGTAATTGGATCTGGTTATCCCAGCTGGAGATGCTGGCACATAAGCCTGTATTCAGAGTACCAGACAAATAACATATATGTCCAGTGCTTAGCGAATGTTACTACTGCGCATGTGTAATAATTTTTTTTACGTATTCTATGTATCTTTTTCTTATGTAGATTGCGTAAATGCGGTCTGAAAGACCGTATTTAGGCAATCTACGTAAGAAAAATATACGTAGATTACGTAAAAAAATTACTATGCATGCGCAGTAGTAAAAATCGCTAAACACCAGATGTATAGCATATTATCTGAATATGGGCCATAGTTACTCCAACCATCTTACTGACTTAACCTGCATTACACACACATCACACAATAAATATTGCTATAACTACATAATATATAACACATCACATAATAACCATCCTATAACTACATAATCCTATAACACATCACATATTACACATGTTGGGCCGTATTCAGAGATCCGTCGGCGATCGGGCCGCAAATATACGCATCTAAGTCTCAGGTCGGAGCAGGTTAAAACCACCAGAGAAAACAGTCACTCCACTCGCATCCTCCGGCCGGACCTAAACTTAGACCAGCATTGACTTGCCCTATCTGGCCGCAGTCACTTCTGGCCTTATGTGTATTAGTTGCGGATATTTCCGGCCCTAACTCTGTCAGCGCGCCCACTTTCCCTCATCTCAGTGCCTCCCCCCGCCCATATCTATGCAAATCCTTAGATCTGTATATTTCCACCGCACTTAGAGTTGCATTATTCCCCTGCCCGATTCACAAGTCCGTCCTTTAGCCATTTCCGACCTTAACCTTTAAGTATACGGCGTATCACCATAACTACACATGCGCAACTGATGCAAAATCGATCCGATCCTAAAAATAGCACAGAACTTTCGTTAAAACCGGATATCTGAATACGGCCCGTTATAACTACATGCTACACAACACACTTCTATAACTACAGAAAATTCATATGGTAAATGCTAAATATTACACACACACTCAACATATTGTAGAGGTTACAGATACAAGTGTCAGAATGGCTGTTCTTCCTATTAAGTCCAGGGTTGGTGACCAGGGATGAGAAAGTAATACGTACTGGGACATGCCCATCTCGTCACACAAGCCTATGCAGCCATCTATCTACATAGGGAAAGGAGCGGGAATGCACCTGACTCAAGTACAGTGGAGAATAATTTCTGTGTTATGTAAGTTCCCTAAACCTTTTGAACTTGCCATGTGTGAAGTTAGTTCAGAAGCTGCCAGCATGAGTCAGGTCATACCCCTCATCAGGCTTTTACAAAAGCAGCTGGAGAAAGTAAAGGAGGAGCTGAAACAGAATGATTTCACTGTTGCTAAGTATGTTGGACTTGCAGATCAAGCTCTTCAATCACTTTCCCAGGATCCAAGGGTCATTAATTTCTTGACGTCAGAGCACTATATGTTGGCAACCATACTTGATCCTAAATTTAAATCATACGTTGTGTCTTTCTATCCAACAGGCACAAATCTGCAGAGCTGCAAAGAGCTGTTGTTGAGGAAATTGTCAGCTCAAGCAGAAAGTGACAAGCCAACATCTCCTCCTTCAGTTTCTCCATCAACTGTAGCTGCAATGAAAAAAATTACTTTCCAAAGAGACCCACTGGTGGTGATGAACAAAGACTTTTGACATCTGGTTCGGACTGCAGGAGCTGCCTGCAATCACTGACATGTTTACTGCATATGATGCTGTCACCATTGAAAGAATGGTTGTTGATTATTTCAGTAACAGCATCCAAATATGCATGTCAGACAGTCTGTTTGAATTTACCTAGGTTGTCCACCCTCCAGTGTGTACTCTGAAAGAGTTTTTAGCGCAGCCGGGCACCTTGTCAGCGATCGGTGTAGGAGGTTACTTTCCCAAAATATGGAAAGATCATGTTTGTCAAAATGAATCACAAATTCCAAGAGGAAGAATATTACAAGCGATTACCTCCAAATAGTACAGAGGTACCTGAGATGGTGGATTCCAGTGGAGAACAATTAATAGTCTGTGAAGAAGAGGATATAGACACTGATGGGGGTGAGGAATTGTATTCTGATAATAACTATGAAGACATCATGTCTGTAGTGTAAAATAAAGCCAGTATGTGCACTGCCCAATGCCAGCTTGTTTTGTGGGGGCTTCAAGAAACCAATCATTTCAGCCACAAGTGACAGTCCCTCATGCTGAAATGATTGGTTTATTAAACGTTGCATGTCCTGTTTAATATACAACATAAGGATGGGAGGGACTAAGGAAAACTCCATCTTGCACCTTATTTTTTTGCGTTATGTGCTCTTTGAAGCATTTTTTGGGCATAGTTTATAAAACTGCCATCCTGTCTACCACTGCAGTGCCACTGCTAGATGTTAGGTCAAGAAAACACTGCACTAAATTATCTTATTACCATGCATATCATAGTGGTGCTATTCCAGTAGTAAAATATTCAAAATCAATATGATAAACACCGCATAATAGCAGAGATTGATATATTGTATCCCAACCATTAAGCTAACCATTGCTCATACATCGGGGTAGATCCAGAACAACGTCCGCAAGTGAATTAACGCTAGCCACTAGAGTAAATTTACACATTAGTACTTACGGCGTATGCGCACGTCAGTTGTTATGTCACGTAAGTCATAGTGTAAGGGGCAGACACGTATCAGTAGCGTATCAACTTATGAATGGGCGTGCCAGCCATATGCCACCTGTATTTACACCTCGAAGGTGGGGTGAAGCATTTAAATCGTACAGTATGGGCGTGCTTTGCAGCGTAGTTATGTGTGTGAAGTCCGTCCACTAGTGGTAATGCAGTGTAAAGTTAAGGTAGGGTTTGGAAAGCGTAAGGTGGACAAAATATGTACATGAGAGGGGTGTGCCGAGGGGAGTGCATTTAGGGTACTCTATCGTAAGCACACAGCGTAGTAAAAGCGTAGCTCTGGATGTGGCCCATCATGTCTCTTTATAGGTTACTCCATCCTTTTGTAGAGGCCATTTTAAAGGGAAAATAGTAATTATTTATACGTTAATATAATGTCATCTACCACCATTTCTTGCATATTGTTCACCTCCCGGTCTAAGATTTAAGAAATACTAGTTTTTACATTAGACTAATAATACGTATAGCATCCCTGGGTCTGCTTTGGCATATAGAATGTCATATCCAACTAAAAGAATGGTCCTATCATACGCTGATCAAGACATTTCAGAAACTGGCATCTATTTTATCCTTTGAGTAGTTTACATCAGATCAGGAGCATTACAACATTCAATTTAGAATATTCTATTGCCCATAAACAGTATATAGAAGAAAGTAGAAAAGTGGTGTCGGACTGCGCTGTTCTATGGATGAATAAGATGCTACCACTTTAGGTACTTCCTGGATATCCCCCGACCCATTGCAATATAAACTAGAACTATGGATAAGTACCTTGGGCGCTTCTTTAAAAGTCTTTATCACAGATCCTGTGAAGGTAATGTTCCTTTAGAGGGTACAAAAATAAAAGTCAATCGGTCTGCATAAAGCGATCAAACACCTTAATACTGCTTGGAGACTTTCTCTCCTTTGAGGTTACTACTCAGTCTGTAGTCCGTGTTCTCCGGCAGGACCTAAGTCAATGGGTGTTCTCCTTTGGGGTGTAGCCATCTGGGAAATTGCTATGCTCTATGAGCGTCTGGCAAGTACTCGCACTGGAGGGTACCTCCTGTTCCATAGCCCGTGGTGCAAACTTACTTCTGTGTGTCGCTATGGGCAGATGTGCTCGTTGCCAGGGATGCTTTTATGGGTCTGTCTCCTGGCTCGCAAGATTTCGTTATCTCTGGCAGCTGTTGGTGCCTCTGGTGGCAGGTCCTGTTACTATGGATGCTACCACTCCTATCCCTTTCAGCGATTTCCTTAGCTGCTGTTCCTGTGCACTAGGGAGCAAGCTGTGGTGCATACATGTACAAAGCGGTGTGGGCTTAATCAGAGAGCTCTCGATGTATATGTAGCCAAACCTACACATTTCACCCAAACAGTGGGCTTCTTCAGGGTAACTTAAGTGTCACCGCTGTGGAGTCTCGAGTGGGAGTGTGGGCTGTGAGACCAGGAGTGTAAATAAAGGTTCTGTTGGATGCAGTAGCCACAGATAATGATGATGGACACTAAGATGACAGAAAGTCCAGAGTAGTACTTGCAGTATAGGCAGTATAAGGATAAAGTTCAACAGTATAATTCAATGTACTAAAACAACATAATGATGGACACTAAGGTGATAGGCAATCCAAAATGGTACTTGTAGTATATGCAGTATAAGGATGAAGTTCAACAATATGACTCAATGCGCTGTAGCAACATGAGGCGGAATAGATGCAGAACACTGTAACAGCATGAGGTGGAGTAGTCACAGAACATTGTAACAATGTGAATACACTGTATCAACATGAGGTGGAGTAGTTGCAGAACACTGTAACAATGTGAAAACGTGATGAGGGTTAGTCACAATAAATTAATGAACCATGACAATGACAATTAGGCATAACAGTATGGCAGTAAAGTATGATGAAGCACGAAGCTTAAACATATGCTGCATAGCCCTATGAGAAAAGAAAGGATCCCAAATCCATACCTATATTAAGACCATGAACAAGGCCCATACGCTCAGTTTCTCAGACCGTAACATGAGCGTAACATCTGCCCCGCGCATGCGCAGTAAGTACAAAATGACGTTTTTATGCTTACGCCCGCTGTAAAAACGCAAGAGGATGTAAGTCTGGATCAGGCCCATAGTTACCCCCTCAATTTTAGTATATAGAAGAAACACTGGATTACAAGAAGGGCACATAAGTTGTATGTTCATGTAAGTCATAGGGTGAAATCGTATTTAAATAAAAGATCCAATGAGATTCTCTTTGTAACAAAAATTGATTTATGTCACCCCCTCTGGTATTTGCATGTATATTCTCTATGATAAAAGCAGATAACCCCACAGGGTCAGATTTATGGTGTTGCAAGAAGTGTTTTGCGACCGGTGTTAGAATCTTGCATCTATCCCGGGTCCTTTGAGCATCTTCAATCGACCACACATGTTCTAATATTCTTTGTTTAAACTTGTGGATTGTTTTGCCTACATAACTTAACTTGCATGGGCACTGTAAACAGTAAACCACATGTGTAAACCACACAATTGGGCTTCCCTATTGTTTGTTCCTCTTTGTGTGTATTGATTCCACTCCTAGATGTGCCAGGTGTTTGTGCCGCCCACTTCTTTCACTTAGCTTAATCATCCAGCCAACCTTTTGGCCTAAACTGAATAAAAACAATATTAAGGTGTTCAAAATAGACTGGAAATGAGTGGAAATGAATGTTATTGAGGTTAATACTGTAGGAACAAACCAGCCCCCCCAAAATCTGTGATTTTAGCTGGTTATGTAATAATGTAAAAAAAATTAAAATTAAAACCAAAATATCTCTCTCTCTCTCTCTCTCTCTCTCTCTCTCTCTCTCGCTCTCTCTCTCCCCCCCTCCCTCCCTCCAGGGGGCGGTCCCTGTGTCACAAGGAGGTGGTCCCTGCGTCGCCAGTGTTTGTGTATGGGTGTCCTGCAAAGTAATCACTTACACATTTCAAAAGTCAAATATTTCTAATTGTATGTATTTAGAGTGATTTTATGTATTCTCCACACCTTCCTCCTACTCCCTTGTATTCTACAAACTTCTTCCTACTCCCCATGCATTCTCCAGACTTACCCTGCATTCTCCAGACTGCCCCATAAGCCCCTGTGTATTCTCCAGACTTCCCCATACGCCCCTGTATTCTCTAGACTTCCCCATACTTCCCTGTGTATTCTCCAGACTTCCCCATACTACCCCTGTATTCTCTAGACTTCCCCATAAGCCCTTGTGTATTCTCCAGACTTCCCCATACTCCCCTGTGTATTCTCCAGACTTCCCCTGTAGCCCCTGTATTCTCTAGACTTCCCCATAAGTCCTTGTGTATTCTCCAGACTTCCCCATACTCTCCTATATTCTCCAGACTTCCCCATACTCCCATTTATTCTCTAGACTTCCCCATACTTCCCTGTGTATTCTCCAGACTTCCCCATACTACCCCTGTATTCTCTAGACTTCCCCATAAGCCCTTGTGTATTCTCCAGACTTCCCCATACTCCCCTGTGTATTCTCCAGACTTCCCCTGAAGGCTCGATATGTCTGCCTCTTATTATTATGGCTAGCCTCCATGTCTGCCCCTTATTATTATGGCCAGTTTCCATGCCTGCCCCTTGTAAAGGCCAGTGCCAGCCTCCATGCCTACCCCTTGTAATGGGCAATGCCATCCTCCATGCCTGCCCCTTGTAATGGCCAGTGCAAGCCTCCATGTCTGCCCCCTTATTGCCAGCCTCCATGTCTGGCCCCTTATTGTTAGCCTCCATGTCTGCCCTCCTATTGTCAGCTTCCATGTCTGCCCCCTTATTGCCAGCCTCCATGTCTGCCCCCTTATTTCCAGCCTCCATCTGCCCCCTTATTTCCAGCCTCCATGTCTGCCCCCTTAATGTCAGCCTCCATGTCTGTCCCCTTAATGTCAGCCTCCATCTGCCCCCTTATTCCCAGCCTCCATCTTCCCCCTTAATGCCAGCCTTCATCTGCCCCTTTATTTCCAGCCTCCATGTCTGCCCCCTTAATGTCAGCCTCCATCTGCCCCCTTATTACCAGCCTCCATCTTCCCCCTTAATGCCAGCCTTCATCTGCCCCTTTATTTCCAGCCTCCATGTCCCCTTAATGTCAGCCTCCATGTCTGCCCCCTTATTGCCAGCCTCCATGTCTGCCCCCTTAATGCCAGCCTCCATGTCTGCCCCTTATTGCCAGCCTTGATATCTGCCCCTTAATGTCATCCTCCATATCTGCCTCCTTATTGCCAGCCTCCATCTGCCCCCTTAATGTCAGCCTCTATCTGCCCCCTTATTGCCAAAGGAGCCCCGTATCACCTGTACTGCGCTCTGTGAAAAGCCCTGCCGCATATTACGCGGTAGTGGCTTTTAAAAAAAACAACTTTGTCCCAAGAGTCTAATCTCTCGGGACAGTTGGGAGGCATGGCTCAGCTGAGCTTGTCTCCGGGAGAAAAGGGTGCTCTCCCAGGAGTCTGGGAGATCTCCCAGGATTCCAGGATTCTTCCGGACATTCCGGGAGAGTCGGCAACCATGGTTTAGATGCTGTAAGCAGCACAACACTGATGAGAAGGTCACATGTCACAACAATATCATACTGCTAGGAACAGTATAAGACTGCAGGCAGCAGATGTAGACACGCATTGCCTGAGCAGTCAACATTGTAACACCATGTCTGTTGCCAGGGCTTTATCAAGAATGGTCCGGCTAGTGCTTTTACCCAGAATTTACCTGCTACCTCTAAGGTGTTTTTGCTGGCTCCTGTATCCTGGGAGATGGTCCTGCATGTCTTGATGGCTCCTAACTATTTTGGTGGCATGGAGGGGGCCCACACAACGTTATTTAATTTTAATGTTTTGGCTGATTTGTTTATATTCAGCCATTTCTGAATCTCCAAAATAGCCTTCTTTTCCATGTGTGTAATATTGACAGATATATTATTTCAAAAGTTGCTCAAAATATTTTATTATGGTCCTTTGGATTTTTGCAGATGAATTTTTAGAAAGAAACTTCTTTTCTGTTAATGTTGTCTTTTGCTTCCTTTTATTTAGAGGATGTTTATTTATCACATATGAGATCAATTCTCTGAGAAAGGCCATTACTCTTGATACTCAAGCAGTACAGAAAGAGAAGTTAAAGTCTTATATTTACTTACACAGTATTTCAATAGACCAAAATAATTTACAAGGTAAGAAACAGTTTGCATATTTCTAATAGCCATAGCTATATTATTTATTGTTACTAATGTTATCATATTCTTCTTTTCTTTTCTTTTAATTTATTTTTTATGTAAATTTAAAGATAGATGTTATTAATGAATAAAAAAGTAATTATATTTAAGAAAAATTTAAGGTTGTATCAAAACTGGACTTTTAAGTTTGAAACCCATGTAGACATTTAGGTGAAAGCCCTTTTTTTGTGTAGAATGTTAGTTGCTCTACCAGTATTGTATAGATAGACATATTATAAATATGACGTAATATATATAATATAATATAGCTTAATATAAATATATAAAAGTTAGAAATGTTCTAGCTGTAGCACCAAATGTGGTTCAAATACATGTCATAAAATAAAGTCCACAGAAGATAATATTCAAACCTAATGAGAATGCCCCGCTTGTAACAAATGGGAGACAAAAACACAAAACTACAGTAAATATTGTAATATGTTCGAGAGAATACAGTAATATGACAGAATATGTAACCTTTAAACATTTTTTTGTGTGAAATATAGATTTAAGGCTAAGATACACCTCATGGTATAGAGCTGCAAAATCAATGTATACTGAATAGCCTTCAGTGATAGGCTTTTTCTCATATATATCAATATAAAGTTCAACACAGCAACAAGGCCATAGCGTAAAATGTAAAAACTTAATTTACTAGAAAAATTTCTTCATAAAATATGTGTACCAGATAATAAAAATCAAACAGCATTGTATGAAAGAACCACACTGGCTTATCTGTATTGTTGCTTCCTGCACTTTCTTCTCACTATTGGTGGTCAGTCCTCACCACACAGGTGGTCGAATCCCTCCTTCCAGGTTTGCAGGTGCCGGGCTGGATTATAAACAAGACGCCAGTGGTGTTTAAAGTTCAAAATCACATGTGTTAGGGAGATCACCATCTCTGTCTCCCATCTTGACTTGTTTGAGGAATCTCACCATTGGGAGGGCTGGGTTTTAACTGTAATGTTTCAGAAAATGTTCAGACACTGAATAACTGGAAATTTTATTTTTGCTGTTTAATACTTGTTCCTGGATGCATAGCTTAACAATGGTTTTTGTTTTTCCTGTATATTTTAATTTACAGAGACACTCACATATATATTATAGATGCAGTGGAGCAATTGATAATATAATTAATAATAATAATAAATTAAAAAGCTATTGAAATCATCATAATTGGTGAACAATTGGTACTGCAGATTCGCATACTTATAGATGATGCAGTGTCCAACTAATCTTGTCTCTAACCAATCCTTAGTGTCTTTTGTGACTGGTTTAAATGATTGTAAACCAGGATCTCATTCAGGTTTCTTGCTTGCTCATTCTTGTTTTTTCTGGATCAGTTTAAGAGCACATATACGCAATCTACGTAAGGAAAAGATATGTAGATTACGTAAAACATTTACTACACATGTGCAGTAGTAAACAACGCTAAACTCCGGACGTATATGTTATGCGTCTGGTAGTCTGAAGACGGCCCAATGCTCCAAGGTTTTTCCAAGGTGGACCTGATTATTTTTTCCAAACTGTTTTATGTGGTGATGAATGAAATTTTAATTTCTGATTCAGTTTTTTCTTTGTATGTGAGGAGGATATTTCTATCTATAAATCTATATAGATTTTTTTTTATTGCTCCTTCTACCAATCTTTCCAGTAGCCGTGCTCGTTGAAACTGTTGGCGTAATGTTGTAATTGATTTTCACAAGATTCATCTTTGTCGTGACAAAATTGGAAAAATAGAATGTTTTTTTCCAGCACTTCAAATGTTTACTATTATAATGAAAACAACTATTAGTGTCCATAGGTTTTATGACGTTAGTAGTGATAATTCTGTTTTCTTCATGGGTTAGTAAAAAATCCAGATCCACTTTCTCTCTTGAAATATTGTACATGAATAATTCTTTGATAAATCTTAGTGTAGGCTGGTAAGCCATTTGGCTGCTTTAGAGTCTAAATTTAAAGTGGATTCATTTTAAGTGGAGTTTTATTACACCAGAGTTAAACAGGAGGAAAACAGAAGAAACAGATCAATACTCTGTCCAACAACAACTTTACAAACTACATGCATGTTTTAAACTGAAACAAATGCATTTCCTGTACTCTCCACTGGAAATCCTTTCCTAGACATTGTGAGAAAAAAACACTTTGATGCTTCTTCTGGTGAATGCTTTGTACTTTTAATTTAACATTGCAGTAAATTTCGCTGCCAAAAACTTTTCATTTGATATTCATGCTCTTAGTTTTTGCACATGTTTCAATTCTTAAGAAGCCCTCGCCAGTTATTCTTGACTTTATCATTTCTTTCTGCCTCCTTCATACTGTCATGGCCCTTGTCTCTCCATCTACCTTCCTCCTCTGTCACACCTTCTACCTCCCCACCCATCCTACTCACCCCATACTCTCTCCCACTCCTCCATCAGGCTCCCCTTTCCTTCCCATACCCACCCTTACCCCCCGTCCACGTACCATCCCCCTCTGCCGTACCTTACCTCGCTCCTGCAACACCACCAATCTAATTCACATCACTCTCCCATTCTCCTGCGCTCTCTGGAATGCCAGATCCATTTGCAACAAGCTCCCTGCCATCCATGACCTCTTCATTTCCTACAACCTTCCCGCCATCACTGAAACCTGACTCTCAACCTCGGATACTACTTCCCCTTCTGCCCTCTCCTTTGGCGGGCTCTCGTTCTCCCACACCCCTAGGCCTGACGAATGCCCTGGCGGTGGTGTGGGCATCCTCCTCTCCCGTTCCTGCACATTTAGCGTCATACCCCCTGAGCCCTCTCTCACTTTCACCTCCTTTGAGGTCCACTGCATTCGCATCTACCACCCCATCCATCTCCGTGTTGCTGTTGTCTACCACCCCCCTGGTCCCCCCCTCCAAAATCATTGATAACTTCGGAGCTTCCCCCACTCTTTTGTCTTCTGACCTCCCCACCCTTATCCTAGGTGACTTCAACATCCCCATTGACAACCCCTCAGACCCCAGCATCACAAAACTTCTTTGTTTTTCCTTCTTCCTTGGCCTATCACAGTGGACTTCAGCTGCCACTCACAAACTGGGCCACTCCCTTGACCTCGTATTCTCACGCTCATGCTCCCTGTCTGACTTCTCCATCTCTCCGTTCCCCCTCTCTGATCATCATCTTATCTTCTTCTCCCTCTCTTCCACCCCCTCTCCTTCTCTGTCACCCAAATGTATTCTTTCCAGAAAGAACCTCAATTCCCTTGATGTTGCGGCTTTCACCTCTTCCCTAGAGCCCCTCCTCGCACCCATTTCCACTATGTCCTGCCCCAATCTAGCCACCTCTCTCTACAACAATGCCTTCTCCTCTGCCCTTGATGCTGCCTGCCTTCCCTCCTCTGTCTCCCTTCGCCGGAACAACCCTCAACCCTGGCACTCTCCGTTCACTCGGTTCCTAAAGAAATGCTCCCATACTGGAGGATGTCACGTTCCCTTGCAGATTTTCTCCTCTTCAAGTTCATATTCTCCTCTTTTAGCTCTACCCTCGCCCTTGCCAAGCAATCCTTCTTTAAGTCCCTCATCCTCTCCCAATCATCTAACCCCCGCCGCCTTTTTGCCATTTTCAACTTTCTTCTCTCCCCCTCCCTCTCTCCATATCTGCAGCTGACTTTGACACCATCTTTACTTCCAAGATTAACTCAGGAGCTCCATCTCCTCTCCACCTCAATCTCCACCCTCTCATACACCTTCCTAGCCACCCACCAATGTCTACCTTCATCTCTACCTCAGCTGAAGAAATCCACTCACTTCTTTTGTCATCCCCTCTGTCAACGTGCTCACTTGATCCCATCCTTTCTATTCTTCTCCGGTCTCTCTCTATCCACCTGCTCTCATCTTGCCCACCTCTTTAACTTATCCCTCTCCTCTGTCTTCTTCCCCTCCCCCTTTAAACATGCTCTTGTCTCCCCCATCCTTAAAAACCCTAACTTTGACCTTACTTCACCCTCCAATTACCGACCCATCTCCCTGTTACCCTTCACCTGTAAGTTGCTTGAACGGCTTGTTTACAAGCGTCTAATCGGCTACCTTGCCGACAACTCCATCCTGGACCCTTTCAAATCTGACTTCTGTCCCCTGCACTCCACTGAAACTGCCCTGACTAAGGTCACAAATGATCTCCTTTCTGTCAAATCTAAGGGCCACTTCTCCCTTTTCATCCTCCTGGATCTTTCGGCAGCCTTTGACACTGTTGATCACCCTCTCCTGCTCCACACCCCTTGCTCCCTCGGCCTCTCTGGCACTATCCACTCCTGGTTCTCCTCCTATCTCTCGGATCATTCTTTCTCTGTCGTAACCCCTAGCTCTTTCTCCCCTACTACTCCTCTTCCCGTTGGCATGCCCCAGGGCTCAGTCCTTGGTCCCCTTCTGTTCTTATTCTAAATCTCCTCTATCGGTGACCTTATCATCTCCTTTGTCATCTCTATGCCAACGACACTCAAATTTATCTCTCCTCCCCTGACCTCTCCCCCTCAGCCATCTCCTCATGGATGTCCGTCGTTTTCTCAAGCTTAACATGGACAAAATGGAAATTGTAGTCTTTCCTCCTTCACGTATCCCCTCTACCCCTACTATCTCTATTACTATTGGCAACTCCACCATCTCCTCCTCCACCCAAGCCCGCTGCCCGGGCGTCATCCTTGACTCCTCTCTCTCCTTCAACCCCCACATCCGTGCCATCTCACTGTCCTGCCGCTTTCGTCTCCGCAACATTGCTCGCATCAGACACTTCTTAATAGCAGATGCCACTAAAAAACTCATTCACTCTCTCTTTATTTCCCATCTGGACTATTGCAACATTCTCCTCTCTGGCCTCCCTCTGGTCCGTCTTGCACCCCTACAATCTATACTAAATGCTGTAGCCAGACTCATCTTCCTCTCCCAACGCGCTGCCTCCACCTCGCCTCTCAGTCAATCTCTGGCTTCCTGTCCCCTTCAGAATTTTCTTCCCCACAACTTACAAGACTCTCTCCTCCTCCACCGCTCCCTACCTCTCCTCTCTTATCTCCATCAACACTCCCTCAAGTCCCCTCTGCTGGTGACTGTCACCTCAACTCCAACCTGATATCTACCTCTCACTCCCGCATCCAAGACTTCTCCCGTTCCGTCCCTCTCCATTGGAACAACCTTTCACATCCTATCAGGCATTCCAGCACCCAACAATCCTTCAAACTCTCCCTTAAAATCCAATTCTTCAGGCTAGCCTACCCTTCCTCCACCTAAGCTTACCTGTTCTCTCCATCTTCATAACTATGTCTCCTGTTTATTTGCCCTCTCTCACTTAGCTTGTTAGCTCTTATGACCAAGGTCCTCCTCCCTCCTGTCATCACCCCTCTACCTTGTCCTCATCACTTCCTTTTTCTCTCTACTGTCTATCTTTGTCCTTATTCACCTGCTTCTACACACACGTCCAGCATATTTATTTTTCTTACATATTGTTCTGGGGGGTTTTTTCTGTTTGTTTTTTTAACTGTATTTTAATTTTGCTTTGTACATGTATTGTATTCCTTATTCATGTTTTTATACCCTCTGTTCATTATTGTATTGAAATGTATATGTAACTATTGTCTTTTCTATTGCCTCTGTACGGCGCTCGGATACTGTGTGGCACCTTATAAATAAACGGTAATAATAATAATAATAATAATAATAAATAGTGGATAAAGTAATTCAGTTTATTTTTTATCAACATCTCCAAACCAAATAAGGATTATATCATTTATTTTTTTATAGAACTGCAAATTCTGGTTGAAGGAATTATTTATTCCTATTATTTATATATTATAGTATATCTATGCTCATAGATGTTCCACAGGACTGTAAGTTAAAATTGTCCAACAAAAATGTCTTTCTCATATGGTATTAACATGTAGAGAGATGGAATGTCAGTGCTAGACCAATGAAAAATGTTCTGCATTTTTGTTTTTATTTCTAACTATATATACTAAAATTTAAGTTGTATCCTTAATATATGAAGGGAGTTAGGGTAATGGACGGATAGTCTTAGGGTCAGACTGCGGGTAGAGGAATCTTAGGGTTAAGCTGCGGGGAAGGGAGTCTTAAGGTTAGCATGTGTGGAAGGGAGTCTTAGGGTTAGGCTGCAGGGAAAGGAGTCTTAGGGTCAGGCTGCTGGGAAGGGAGGGTTAGGGTTAGACTAAGGATTAGGGTAAGGGTTGGGGTTAAATTTATACTTACTATTTGCAGCACCGTCTTCTGTCTTGCTGGGATCAATTGCTTTGCCTCTGTGAAGCAAAAGCAAGCAAATTTCCAACCTATTCAGAACTGCCTGGGAGAGACCAGCCCTTTCGATAAGAGGCCTTTCTTAATGGCAACCCATACCCCGGCCTCTGTTACCATCTGTTACTATGGGTTAATCTTTAATCCACTGAGAGCTATATACAGGATTGCACTTTTTCTTTTTTTATAATTAAATAACAATTTATTATATAATTGT
Organism: Limnodynastes dumerilii; assembly: GCA_011038615.1. Lineage (NCBI taxonomy): Eukaryota > Metazoa > Chordata > Amphibia > Anura > Limnodynastidae > Limnodynastes > Limnodynastes dumerilii. The sequence goes on from WWET01003619.1 coordinate 38,895, forward strand.
TTATATTTATATTATATAATTATTTATATTTATATTATATGAATAAAACCATATTTGCCATAACAGTTATGTCTCATTACTCTGAGGAAAAAAAGGGGCCATGTACAGTAAGAGTGTGTTAATGTGATTGAAATACTATTACAGTTGCTCTTCTATGCCAGCAAATTAGTAATTAAAATTGTATGTTAAGTGTGTCCACACAAAGATATGTTTAATGCACATCAAATTAAATTTTCATTAATGTATAATTGTGTGAACAAACACTAAATATGCTTACCATAATCAGCAGCTTGGTAATTTTAATGTATGATTTAGTAGGATAATTACTAACTATCATCCTATTTTGAAAATCAGAATAAACATTAACCAGTATTCATAGCTTCAGCTCAATTAATTATGACCTTTTCAAATTTCTTAACATGCTTTGTCAGTCTTGATGCTGGGCAGGTGAGCTTAACCCAATATAGCTATATTGTGAACTCAACCTATTTTTTATGTATGTGCTTACTCATAGTGTTATATAATGTTTGTATGGAGCGCTGGACCTACCTTTTGTTCCTTGTAGTTACACAGTGATCATTTTGGTCCTTGGCTGCACCTCTGCATTTATATATACACTTACACACATTTCATTTATTTGATTAGAAGCGCACAGCCTTTGTTTTCTTGTTACTGTTACTAGCTTTACTTTGGGAGCCTGATCCCTCCACAATATGGCAGCTGCACACTGCTCAAATGGCAGGAGTATCTTAACACAGACTTCCTGAGTACACATATAGCAAATGGATAGGGACTCCTACAAGAGGTGCCTTGACGCTAGGCAGGTGAGCTTAACCCAATATAGCTATATTGTGAACTAAACCTCCTTTTTATTTATGTGCAGACACATAGTGTTATTTAATGTATGTTTGGAGCGCCGGACCTCTCTTGTTCCTTGTATTTACATNATATATATAATGTATATCATATGTACACAATCATATTTGCCATATACTTACAGTTATTCTTCATTACTCTGAGGAAAAAAGTGGACAAGTACAGTACAGTAGTGTTAATGTGATTGAAATACTATTACAGTTGCTCTTCTATGCCATCAAATTAGTAATTGAAATTGTATGTTAAATGTGTCCACACAAAGATATGTTTAATGCACATCAAATTACATTTTTGTTAATGTATCATGATGTTAACAAACACTAAATATGTTTACCATAATCAGCAGCTTGAACTGGTAATTTTAATGTATGATTTAGTAGGATGATTACAAACTATCATCCTATTTTAAAATTCATAATAAACAGTAACCATTATTCATAGCTTTAGCTCCATTAATTATGACCATTTTAAAGTTCTTAACATGCTTTGTCAGTATCCACAGAGGATAATTATGACACTTATGACCATGTACCATGATTGTTGATTACTTTGTCATTCAATTTAAGCTGGCATACCCATTCTCCTGAACACTAATTTAGCACATTTTAAATTTGTTTTCCCTGCAATGTAACGTGGTTTGGCATGTGTAAATGTGATTCTTCTCTTACTTTTGTTCATAGCTGTGAATTAGTTTGTTGGTTTTATTTTGTATTTCTAGGTTTCACAAATAAGGTTAGAAAAGCGCTACATAAAATAGCAAGAAAAGCTCTGGAAGCATCAGTCAGTGTTTTCAGAAGAGAGCAGGAAAGAGGTAAAGTGCTTATTATGGGGTTACAGTACACCTTATCACACATCATAGGTAAATGCATAAATATTAAATTCTTTATAAGATCTTTAAATAAAGTACTAATAGTTGGATTCAGATATCTAATTTTTCTGTGTTCCGTTCTTATTTCTTATCCGTTTTTATTTTTTAATAGAACAATTCTTCAAAGTAAATATGGAGGATCATGAGCTTCTCATTTGGCACCTTCTGAAGAACACCCAATCATCAGATAAAAAGGTCCGTTTGGAAGCTGTTGAAAAGATGGCTGGTATCCACTACTTGCATGGTAATAAGATATAACTGGACACAAATGCATCAGTTGTTAGTGGCTGCTATCATTGTTTGTGGTCTTCATGGAACCTGGTCACATGTAATAACTATGAGACATGCAGCAGCTAAAATGGTTAGTTTTAAAGAGTTTCACATAAATCTTACTTTGCATTAGACATGACGATTATACCTTGGTCTGTTAAGATCTCTTTTGAAATTCCATGTGTAAACATAAATTAGTTTTATGGCAATATATTTGGAAGACTACTAGCACATATTACTAGGGGATATCCTTTCTATATGTGATCAATTGACTTTATAGACAAGATAATATATTAAAATATCTTACTACTTGGTCCAACAAATCCTTTCTAGATCATAAAACTTTTTCCCCACCCAAAATGTCCCTCTAATTGCAGCACCACCAAAGGTATCACTTCTATCTTGCCTTATGTTTTTTTTAATAAATACATTTTTATTGAAAATTATAACATGAAATAGGGAGCACATCATGTATCATAGTATCATGTTAAAACAAATAAAACAGACTTTTTTTTAGATAACAAGTGCAGCCGTATAGAACTATAAGTCACTGAACCTTTATCACTTGGCGTTCATAAAACATGGCCTTTATTGAGTCACAAGTGGTCTAACAAGAGTGTTTGAAATCGTAGATAGCCCCAATGGGACTGTAGGGGTTTGTTGTCCTGCTTCATGCAATATAGTCGAACTAAGCCAGCCATTGCAACAGCATAGATTTTGCTCATACTTCATATTTCACATTCAGGGTTTCCATATTACAACTAAAGGTAACATAGTAACATAGTTGATGAGGTTGAAAAAAACAGTCCATCAAGTTCAACCTATTATGGATCTTCTGCGATCCCTATCTTTATAATTGAAGTTAATCCATATGAAGCAACCTCCAAACTGTTGCAATCTTACAAAATCCCTGCTGACCCAAGATGACGTGATATTTCTCCCTGGCTCCACATCTGTCCTTCATTTAAATTAAAATTAGCGGTTCTGATAACCCTGGATGTCCTTTTCTGCTAAAAATTTATCTAACCCTTTCTTAAACATATCAAGTAAAACTGCCATCATAACCTTCCGGGGAGTGAATTCCACATCCTGACTGCCCTTGCTGACAAGAACCCTTTCGTTTGCTGGCTATGAAACTTTCTCTCCTCTAACTTTAGTGGATGACCCTGTGTCCTGTGTACAGTCCTTGGGGTAAAGTTCCCATGAAAGTTCTCTGTATTGACCCTTAATGTATTTGTATATAGTAATCATATCTGCTCTTAGACGCCTCTTTTCTAAAGTAAACATGCCTAATCTGGCTAGCCGTTCCTCATAGCTCAATGACTCCATACCCTTTATCAATTTTGTCGCCCTTCTCTGAACTCTTTATAGTTCCAAAATGTCTTTTTTATGGATTGGTGCCCAGAACTTAACTTCGTATTCGAGATGAGGCCTTACCACTGATTTATATAGTGGCAAAATTACACAGTCTTCCCTTGCATCTATGCCCCTTTTATGCAGGCTAATATTTTATTTGCCTTTGCAGCTGCTGCTTGACATTGCTTATTGACTATTGCTAAGTCTATTGTCCACTAGCACTCCCAAATCCTTCTCCATTAAAGATTCCCCTAAATTTACCCTATTTCATTTATAGTTTGCATACTTGCTTTTGATCCCTAAATACATAATCTTACATTCCTCCAATTTATTCAAGTCCCTCTGCAGAGAAACTACATCTTACTCAGATTCTATTACCTTACATAGTTTAGTGTCATCTGCAAAAATGGAAACCTTGCTCTCTAAACCATCACCAAGGTCATTAATAAATATATTAAAAAGGAGTGGTCCCTGCACAGAATCTTGAGGTACACCGCTTAAAACTTTTGACCAATTAGAAAAAGTTCTATTTATCACAACTCTCCCTATTCTCCAACCAGTTTTTGATCCAAGTTCAAATGTTGTTTCCTAGATCCAGTTCCCTTATTTTGTGGACCAATTTATTGTGTGGCACTGTATCAAAGGCTTTTGCAAAATCTAAGTAGACCACATCTACTGCACTACACTGGTCTAAGTTCAAACTAACTTTCTTATAGAAGCTAATTAGGTTATTTTGGCATGCTGATTTTCACTAATAATCTTATTGCACATCAAGAAATCCTATATATTATCCCTTAGTATACCTTCCATCAGTTTCCCAACTATTGATGTCAGACTTACAGGTCTATAGTTACCAAGTTGTGATCTTATTCCCTTTTTAAACAATTGCACTACACCTGCTATAAGCCAATCCCTTTGTACACAGCCTGATAAAATTGAATCTATAAAAATTTAAAATAATGGTCTAGCAATTTCTGAATGTAGCTCCATAAGAACCTTGGGTGTATGCCGTCAGGACCTGGAGCTTTATTTATGTCAATTTTCTTCAACCGCCTTTGGACTTCTTCTTTTGTCTTACAAATATTAAGTAATGGTACAGTTGCATTTTCATTTTTATGTATTCCTACCATTTATTCCTCTCTAGTAAACACTGAAGAAAAGAAAGTGTTTAATACCTCTGCTTTTTCGTTGTCATCAAAAATACTTTGGGGATAATCTTTGTGAGAGATGGAAGCTCCGAGTCCTTCCAATTTTGCCCTGGTTGCAATTAGTATGTGGTCCAATGCATAATATTTCTCTCAGGGAACAAAGGGATAAAATGAATGGAGAAGGGACGTTTCTGGTTTTAGGACAATGTTGTATTTCAAAATTCATGAAGCCAGAGCCAATACTTTTGTTTAAAGGGGTTTAACTTTAGGGAAACCCCAAAAAACATGAAATATGTCTTCATCTAGCCCATACCTCCGCCAGCATAATCTAATTTGAAGGAGCGATATTTTATGGAGTTTTGCTGGGGTAAGGTAAAATCTGTTAAGAAATTTAATAAACCTTTCTACAGGGTTTATGCATTTTGAATTTCTAAATGCTTGGGGCGAGAGTTTTTCTTACTGCCGTGTAGAGAGGGCGATGCTCAAATCTGAGGAGCTGAGGAGTGGATTCGGTTGAAGTGGGGGAGGTGGGTATCAAGTAGCTGTACTAGAATTAAAATATACCTTTACATTAGACAATTATAGTTAAATGATTCATCAGTGAGTTTCTGATAACTCCCTTCTCATTAGCAGCCCCATGGGCATTGCTAGGCATCTTCTCCCATGTTGGAATATCAATGCTGGATATAAAAAAACTTCTTATAGCAGTTTCAAAAGATATAAACTGTTTTACCTTTTTAAAATGGATTGGATGGAATCATCCCTATAGAAAGAGAAAACAGTAATAATTATTTTTAACATGGGAAGGTTTTATCAATATACTGTCTGAGCCAGTTAAACAAAGAGTATGGGAATGTTCAGGCTTACTTATTGGTACAAACTGCAAATGTATGCTAAAAATCCTCCCATTATACTTATCCTACACCAGAAATGCTGGAGACTGGCAACTTCCATTGATCTCTGACTCTTGGTAAATGGTTTGTGAGAATCATTGATAATCAATGTGAAAATTACTGAACTACACGTAAAAGATACTTCAAACACTTTTGTTATTGTTTGTAGACAACTTACTCTATGTATTATTACTGTTGCTATTACTTGTTTTTTATCATGTCTTGGCACAGTTGTGTATCAAGCTTGAATGCTGTCACACTATGTACCACTCTAAGACAATGTTGTAATGTAATATTGCATTGTGTTTTAATAAAAAAATAAATTATGACAAAAAACACCTTTACTACCTTCCTCTATTAGAGAATAGGTTCTGGAGTAACAATAACGCTTTCTGGGTTTTGACTATGTTAGTAGCCCAATGTTTGATTTGTAAATAATGAAAGGTTGCAGAAGAAGGGATGCTAAATTTGCTAGCAAGTTTAGGAAAGGAGAGCATATAGTCCCGAAGCATTAAGGGGCTTATTCAGAGATACGATTTCCACGGCACTTAGGAGCGTATATTTAGGATCTTAGAAAATTCTCATTACTGCGCATGCGTAGTAATAGTGCAACGCCGTCTACGTAGCGGTTAGGAACATAAATTCGCTAAGAGCGTATGTTTGAATCGATCGCAAGTACTTAAGATCTTAAGTGCTGCGAAAGTTTAAGTTCCAAAGTGTCACGTTTTACATTTTACAAAAAGACATACAAATTAGCATGCTACAAACAAGTTAAAAAGTTTTCCACTCAGACTCCAGAGGGTATTTTGGATATGTTACTCAGCCTATTGGCTAGTTAGTACATCTGTCCCTAGCTAACCAAAAACAAAATCAAAGAAAATAAAAATAAAAAAACCATCTCACGATGGCGCTTCACCCACTTAAGGGCTTCTTACTCACCCTACCTCTAGCCAGGTTGATAGAACGTCAAATCAATATAGCAGGTTAGGGGGTAGATACATAACAGGCATGAAGTCTCTGGAGGAGTGGAAAGAAACACACCAACATGTGTTTCGCACAGGTTGCTTCGTCAGGGTGTATTTCCTGTAGTCTGGAAACGTCTTATATAGTGCTCAGTAGTTAGATAATGTGCTGCAGGTGAATAGCAAGGAACTTCCCCTGAATTCATTTACTTGCATGGGAAGATACTCGTCAGGAGGTGGGCAGGGCAATGAGCCACGTGTACTTAACGTCAATGTTGACACCCCTCCATTCCATTCTGTTCCGTGCATGCCATTCATCCCTCAAGTAAGTAAAGGAGGCTCGTCGCTAGGGAGGAGGAGCACTAGTCCATGTGTTCTGCGCGTCATTAGTCACGCCCCTTTGTTTACTTCTGTATGTCAGCTCGCATCGACTGCATTAGAAGTACCATCTAGAAGATATGGATGGAAGTCACGTCTTGCTTGTGTCACCAGTACATCTCTCCATATTGAACGACATACTCCAAGAGGATGACAACGGAACTTCCATTCAGCGTCCCTATATGTATAACAGAGAATTTATTACTGCATATATACACAAAAGTCGACAAATCCTCTCCCCACAGCAGGGAAACCACTCTAGGTATTCCTAAATAGACCTTGACAATTATGCCAGCTATTTATATATAGGGAAATAAAGTTGACCTAGATAGTCTCCACCCATATTATCGAGGAGTAAGACCTCAAACGTTAAATAGCTATTTATTGTAAACTCCTAGCCTTGGGGGATAGTATGGTATAATGAGAGCCTCATCTACCAGTGTGTGTCATCCACATTAACCTACACTGTATCACAAAAAGGCCCCATATTCGTTCTTCTCGTTGAGCCCGTTTGGTTGTACTGAATCCATCAGATAAATGAATTTTGCTTCCATTTGTTGAAGTTGTTTTATCGTATTCCCCCCTCTCACCGTCTTCTCTATCTTGTACAAACCAAACATCACAGTGCCCTCCAAACTACAGCTGTGATGTGTATAATAGTGCCTAGCCACACTAGTCAATTTTTTAAAGGCCAATTTGTCTTTAGCAGCATTTTTTATATTTCTAGAATGTTCGCCTAGGCGAGTTCTCAAAGATCTGCTAGTCATCCCAATGTAATATTGCCCACATGGGCATTGAAGACAATATACCACTCCTTGCGTCGAACAATTTATGAATGCTGAGATGGTATGTTTGTTGTTAAACCTATCAAAGAATTCCTTTGTGGGCCTTGTGAGAGCAAGCATGTGATCCTTTAATAGAAAGCCTTTTTGTATTTTTATCTCTCCTATTAAAGTGGCTCCTGACAAAAAGATCTTTTAGATTTTTCCCTCGTCTCCAGCTAATTCTGACTCTGTCCCCTATTTTAGCACCAAAATCCTCATCAGTCTGCAGAATGGGAAGATGTTTATTTATGATTTGTTGAATTTGTTGCCACTGGTTCGAAAAACCAGTCACAAATCTTATATGGCCATCATCATGTTTACATTTTTTAGTGTACAATAATTTGTTGCGGGTAAGATTCTTTGTTTCCTTATACGCCTTTTTAATAGCTCTCCCACTGTAACCTCTCTTTTTCAATCTCAGGCTCAGTTCTACAGCCCTCCGTTCAAAATCCTCATCCGAGGAACAGTTTCGCCTTGTGCGTAAAAACTCACCCCTGGGGATACCCCTAATAGTCGATGGGTGGTGTGCACTAGTTTTCTAAGTTTAAGATCCACTGCTGTTTGCAAGGGGAGTGACTGTTTATGCAGTGGGCTGGAACATGGTAAGATCTTAACTAAGGTGCGTATATTTGCGATCTTTTCGCAATTGCATCTCTGAATCAGCCCCTAAGTCCCTGATCCTTCCTCAGACCCATTTTTAGATCAGGAATGAATTGGGCCAGAATGAAGAGGTTCCTAGTGGGGAGGACCATTTTAGTGCGATGGGCCATATTCTTTCCTTATATTTTATCTACCTGATAAAGGCAGTCACTAACCTGTGGTACAGTAGTATTAGGAATATAGAAGAAACATAGAAAGTGACAGAAGATAAGAGCAACCTTGCTGTCATTATAAGATTTAATATCTTGTATATAAAATACTAGTTGATGAACATGATGTAACCCTTTAATGTCTTTGTATGGAATCTGTTCTTGCAGACATTTGTTTGTTTATAGCCATAAGAAAATATTTGTTTGTATATTGTAAAAGTCAATAAGATTGTATGTGTCACGAACTGCAAGGAATAGTTTCCAGGGAATTAACAGACGAGCAGGAGTGAAGTAGAATTAGTGATTTTTAATAAGGATGGTTGCACAAGACAGAGTAAATGGTAATGGAATAGAGTGAGGGTGAATGTCCAGAGAGTAGCAGATTGGTGGCCAGACTACGCCAGACTTGAGTGCAAAGTTCAGGATAGCTGGGTAGCTTGCTAACTGGATAACATGGTGGCTGGATCAGAACTGAAGTCAGAAGCAAGCTGTACCAGGACTGGAGTGAAGACAGTGCCGAGTTGCGCCAGACTGGCGTGAAGACAGGATCGGACTGGCGTGAAGACAGGACCAGGTTGCGCCGGATTGGCATGCTGGGTTGCTGGTACGGGCTGGTTCGCAAGGCTACTGGACCAGACTGCAAGGACCACGGTAACTGGAACCAGAAAAGGACCCAGGACAGTGGAACCGGGATGATGAGACCAGGATAGCAGAACCAGGACGGCAGGACCAGGGCTTGAGACCAGGACGACAGGACCAGGCAATGGATCAGGCAGGACTGGGTAGCAACGGTAGACTAAACTGTATAGCAACAGAATGCTTGTTCTTGATGCTAGGCAAGCTTGACTGGGTGGCAACAGTAGGCTAAACTATATAGTAACAGTGACTTGAACCAGATGCTAGGCAGAAACAATGACTTGAACCAGATACAAGGCAAACTTGACTTGAATGCAATAGGCAGACAGTTCAGGGTTACCAGATTGCAGGAGCAGAGATCCAGGCACTGCTGGGACCAGTGGTGCCACGACGCAAGGCAGGTCAGGGTTACCAGATTGCAGGAGCAGAGATCCAGGCACTGCTGGGACGAGTGGTGCAACAATGTGAGGCAGACAGGTCAGGGTTACCAGATTGCAGGATCAGCAGACAGAATCAGGAGGCAAGATCAGGACAGCCAGGCACCTAGAATGACCACATGGTTCCTAGAAGACCAAGTTGATCTGGGCACAGCATGGACTGTGCACAGAGTTTAAATAGTCCGCCCAGTGCACAGATTAGCTGGAGGAATCATGTGTGTGCAGAGGGGCACCTGAGTGGCTGCTGGGAATCACCTGACAGGAGGCAAGATGGCGACGCCCATGCACCAGAGAGGTAATGATGCAGATGCCTAATCCCAGACACAAGCACACATGCTCTAATGGAGACCTTTGCAGGAACCTCTGGAGAGCGAGGAAGCTGCTGCCAGATGGCTTGTGGTCAGGTAAGTGCAGCGCTTGCCGCCGCAGACCGTGACAGTATGTATATATAGCTGGCCATAAAACGCCAGACTTCTCTAATTTTTTGGGATGCAGGGGAAAAGATCAGCCTTGTATATACACAGACTTCAAAGACCTTTTTGAGGGAAGAAGGGGCTGCTTAGAAGTGGGACAATGGGCCGGATCCAGAACTACGTCCGTCTTCCATAGACAGACGTAGTTCAATAAACATACTGCGCATGCGTAGTAGCTATTGTACGTAATCTGCGTATCGTTTCGCCGGTCTTTTACGCATGCGCAGTAGCTACTGTTTATTGAACTACGTCCGTCTATGGAAGACGGACATAGTTCTGGATCCGGCCCAATGCCTTTAAAATGCTGATGTAAAATGATATATTTGTTAACTTTTTGGCATCTCTGAATGAAAAGAAATGTGCCATATGCGTGCAGTCCCAGCACAGAACGTATCCTTTTCATAAGTGACTTCTTTCACCATTTTCATCTTTTTATTTTATAAGAAACAGTTTTTCATCTTGTATGTCATTTTGTTATAATTTTTGTATGTAAGCATTGTGATGGCTCTTCATATTAAATATCAATTATTAATGTTATGTTCTTACAAATTCATGTTTCAGATCAGCTTGGTTCTTAAATGCTACATAGTAATAGTAACAGAAGTTCAATTGTAATAAAAGTATTTTGTGTTACATTTGTGAAAAGGAGGAACTGAGAGCCTTTAGGTGTGCTTCATAATCTTTGGAGGTGACAGATTACCTGGTTTTGAGTGGTTTGTGAGGTAAACAGATGGAATTAGTCATTGTAGAACAGACCACGTGTTTGATTTTGATGAACCCTTTAGTCTCATACAAGTCACGCATTCTCAGGTGAGGTCAGTGTTGTGACAGCGGCCCATAAATTCTGCCCAGTAGCCTATCCGACCTTTCTGAATAAAAGTTTAACTTGCTAGGATTAACAGAGTGGGTTTTGCACGTATAATGTTGAAAATTAGGTGCCTCTCAAATAGTATGCACTAGCCTAGATTGACCATGAAGCCTGATATATCATAGGTTCTGGGAGACCTATATTTCTTTCTATGAGGGTTGTCTACCTCATCATCTGAGTTATGCTAGTTTTTATTAATGTATGGAACATAAGCATCCTATCCTGTTCCTGTTCTTGTTACATGGTTTAGTTATATTTGGAGTTGTCACCACCATTTCTCTGTTGGGTGGTTACATTCAATTTTTTTTATTTGGGGGGGAGGACTTTGCTAGCAGCCCCAGGAGGAGAAAAGTATGCAAGAAATGAACATGGAGAAGAGAAAGGAAACAGAAAAGCGGGCAAAGAAAGAGCTAAAAGAGACTAGCTCTGACAAACAACACAGAGACACAAACAGAGAGTGCACAAGGGCACACACTCATACACTCACACAGAGGAAACACCACAGGGGTGCACAAACTACACACTTGAGAAGAACAGGGCTTGGCTGGGACAGGAGACATAAGCATGAGCAGTCTGGAGGACACAGGGAGGACACAGGGAGGACACAGGGAGTGAGGCAAAGAGTAATATAGGAGATGAGGCACTCTGCAGTCAAAATAATAACAAGGCAGAGTTCAAGGCAGGAGCAGGAAACAGACTGGGCTAACCATGAGCTACGTTCCCATTACGTTTCAACGCATAGCATATTTTACTCTATCATAACTCCCGTTGGCCGTAATGGCTTCATGTACTTATACGCCTAAGCAAGCCCATACTGTACAATTTATGCCTTACCCCACCTGCGAAGCGTAATTATGGGTGTCATATGGCTGGCACTCCCCTTCATCCATAGTTACGTTCTTGATAATACAGTGTTCATTGTAAGAAGAGCCTGAAAAAATACAGAATTAAGTAAATGAAACAGTCAAAATCTAAAATTTTTTTTTACCAATTTGCAGATTACCAATACAGAACAGTGGCACAAGCAAATGATAGAACTACAACTATTGGCTTAGCCAGGAGCAAGGATGTAGACCTTCGCTTTTTCCTTCCATCTCCAGCATTGCCTAAAGAAAATAATGTAAGTTTAATGCACAACTTTATAATGAATTCATATTTCATAAAGATTAAATAATACATAATTTCTGGGTTCTCTTATTTTCTGAATGTTCTCTTTTGTTCTAAATGTTAGCAAATGCTGATATACCTTTAAAATCTATGTAGAACAAGGAATCTTAATTAATTGCTGTTGCGCCGTCATTAGGCCAGTCATGGCATGTAACCTATGATTTCCTCTTGCCTCTCCCCGCCAGATGTGTCCAGATAATTGCTAGGTGATCTGGATGCCAGCCAATCTTCTCCCAGTGCTGCGGCATGCCTCTCCTCGCGTCCGGCCCTCTCTCCCTGTGTACAGACTGTGTGTCCAGCTGATCTATGCACCAGCCCTAATGCGCCCTGCTCGCTGATTGGCCGCAGCTCTATTAAATCCCTGGCGTTCCTGCACGTGGATGCTGGTGATAGCGTTCTTTGTATCGTATACCTGTTGTCCTTGTCAGTCTTCAGTCTGTATTCTGGTGTTGGACTTTGCCATGATCTGCATTTTGCTGTTTTGTGTTTTGTTTGTCTCCCTGCTGGTTCCCTCTGTACTCCCTGTTCTGTTTGCCTTCACTGTTTCTATTTGTTTGTGCTTACCTACCTTATCTCACTCTCCAGCACGTCAGCTTGCCTGGCTAATAAAGTGCTACTCTGCCCTTACCTTACCTGGCTCTTCAGCACGCCAGCTTGTCTGGCCAGTATTGTGCTCACTAGTACTTACCTTATCTCACTCTCCAGCACACCAACTTGCCTGGCTAATAAAGTGCTACTCTGTACTTAACTCACCTAGCTCTTCAGCACTCCAGCTTGTCTGGCCAATATTGTGCTCACTAGTACATACCTTATCTCACTCTCCAGAACGCCATCCTGCCTGGCTAATAAAGTGCTACTCTGTACTTACCTTACCTGGCTCTCCAGCATGCCAGCTTGTCTGGCCAATATTGTTCTGACTTATACTTACCTTATCTGACTCTCCAGCACGCCAGCTTGTCTGGCTAATATAGTGCTTTCTACACTTACCTTATCTCACTGTCCAGTATGCCAGCTTGCCTGGCTTACTTTGTGCTCTCTCATACTTACCTTATATTGCTCTCCTGCTGGTCAGCTTGTCCAACCTTTTTTGTGCTACTCTTGTACTTACCTAGTCCCTCTGGTCTGTTTCCTATTCAGTTTTGTCAGTGTCTACTGATGGTCCCCTGGTCCTCTCTCCTGCGGGATTGTTCACTAGCAGTGTTCACCCCTGAAAATGTTGTCAGCCGGGTCGTATTAAATAGCAGCTGGGTGGGAGCAGTGTAATACTTTGCAATAATAATACTTGACGGGATCCAGACATACATTCCCACTGCGAAACGCTTTGCTGGTGCTGCACTACTGGGAACTAAGCCTTTACGGTCCATTGGAGCACAACCAAGGCTGAAAGCTGGAGATCACAATCAAAGTTTTGATCAGGTTTGGCCAGGTGGTAAGCTAAAATTGCCGGGTGGAGCACCTGGCTAAAATGCCCTGGGGAGAACACTGCTAAGGGTCGCGACCTGCAGCCAAGTCCATCCCCACCATCAGGGGCTCTGGCGCATACCACCTGATAGTTAACCTTGGTGGGGTAGTCTCGTGACACTGTTAATATGTCCTGTTTTGATTTGAAAAAAAGGTGTTATCTTTAGTTATTTTGCACACAAGGTTGGAATTAACTTTTTTTTTTTTAAATATCATAATTGCATATAATAAGAATATCTTTAATGGACAACATACGGCTTGCCAAAATATATACATGCAAAATATATAAATGAACAACATAATAAAGCAAAAGAACATTGATCAACCAGGGCAATAAATGTTGAACTAAAATCATTGTATTACCACAGTCATGTCAAACTCAAAATAAAATAAAGTGTAAGATTGTGTGGGCCTCAAGAAAAATCATAAGTCTCATCCTCTCTCCCAGTATTCCCTATTCATGTGTCTCCATATCCAGGTATTCCTCATCATCTCCCCAGCTCCCATAATTTCCCATCATGTCTCTGCAGCTCCTATAATACCCTATTCATGTGTCTTCAGCCCTGTATTCCTCATCATGGCCCAGATCCAGAACAACGCTTGTGAGCGAATTTACTTGTAGCAGACACGTAAAATTGCCTTTTAGTTAGTACTGCGCATGCGCACCATAGAAAATATGCACCGTAACGTAGCGTAAATGTGAAAGTATGGGCCATTCACGTATGTGTCACGTAAATACTTACGTGTGGGCGTGCCAATTTTACGTTTCACAAAAATAGGTCTGAAATACGTTATGTAGGCGGGGTTTGTATTTAAAGTGTACAATATTGGCGTGCTTAGCTGCTTAAATACGTGTAGCCCATACGAACATGTGCGGATCACATCGGTTACATTGGCAAAAGTTAAGGTAGGGTTTGGAAAGCATATCTTGGACAAAATACGTACATTCAAGGGGTGTGACAAGGGGAGTGTATAGAAGGTACGCACGCGTAAATACGCTACGCAAGTAAACGTATTGCAAATGTAGTTCTGGATCAACCCCCATGTCTCCCCAGCTCCCATTAGCTCCCATGCTGTGTCTACAGCTCTCAGTATCCCCAATTCACATATCTTCAGCCTCCCCAGTATCACCCATTCATGTATCTCCAGCTCCCAGTATTCCCCATTATAGAAACATAGATAGTGATGGCAGACAAGAGCCACATGGCCCATCCAATCTCCCCAGTTGTTTATTTAAAACTATACTAACTCTAGACCCTATTTACTTCTCAATTTAGTTTGAGATTTAGGATATCCTTATATTTATTCCAAGCCTGCTTAAACTGTTCTACTGTGTTATCCTCAACCACCTCATATGGGAAGCTATTCCACTTAGCTATCACCTTTTCAGTGAAGTAATTTTTCTGCACATTTCCTCTGAATCTACCACCCTCCAGTTTATATTCATGTCCTTGTGTTCTATTACATCTCTTCCTTTGAAAAATGCCACCTTCCTCTAGCCGGTCACAACTCTTGATAAATTTGAAAGCTGCTATCATATCCCCCTCTCCCTGCTCCAAGCTATACATGTTTAGTTCCTCTAGCCTTTCTTGATATGTTTTGTGAGACATGCCATTGATAATTTTTTTTTTGCTCTTCTTTGCACAGTCTCTAATATATTTATGTCTTTCTGGAGATATGGCCTCCAGAACTAAACACAGTATTCAGGGTGAGGTTGTACCAACGATCTATAAAGGGGCTTCATTACTTCTCTCTTTCTGCTACTAATTCCTCTTCCTTTGCAACCAAGCATCTGTCGTGCCTTTCTTGTTTTGCTATCTTTAAGTCACATGAAATAATGACTAAATATTGACTCTTAGATTTCTTCCCTCTTCAATAATTTCTAATGTAGTGCCATTAATGATATATTGAGCTTTTGGGTTTTGTGCCCCAAGTGCATGATTTTGCATTGTTTTGGCATTAAACTGCAGTTGCCACACTCTTGACCATACCTCCAGTCTACTTAGATCATCCCTCATTTGTGTGCCCCTCCTGGTTTGTCCACCCTTTCACATATCTTTGTGTCATCTGCAAAAATGCATACTTTCCCCTTAATTCCACAGGCAATATTGCCTATAAAATGATTAAATAGAACTGGTCCAAGTACAGAACCCTGGGGTACTCCACCATCCCCAGAAGGGATTCCATTTACTACAACCCTCTGTTGTCTATCCTGTAACCAAGATCGTATCCATACAACTATCTTTAAGTCCAATCCAAAAATTTCCAGCTTAATTAACTGTCTATAATATGGCACAGTGTCATAAGCCTTACTAAAATCTAAATAAGCTATGTCTACAGCTCCCCCTTATCTAATACATTACTGACCCAGTCAAAAAATTCATTAAGATTTTTTTGACATGTCTCTTCAGCTCCCAGTATCCCCTATCATGTATCTCCAGCTCCCAGTATTTCTCACCATATCTCTCTAGCTCCCAGTATTCCCCATCATGTCTCTCCAGCTCCAAGTATCCCCCATCATTTGTCTCCAGCTCCCAGCAGAGGCGGTACTAATATCCCGCTTTCCAATGCACGGAGTCTAACTGGGGCCTGGTCTTCGCTAGAGCCCCTGATTGTGGGGATAGTCTCTGCTGCAGGACACCCAGCAGGTCGCGGCCCCTTGTAAGCATTAACTAATACCAAATACAGAGTCCTGGGATTGAACCCCTAGCAGTAGGTGGCTCAGTAGTAAGTAATGAAGAGGTGGAAGCACAGGATAGACTAGTATAAGACTGGAGAATGGGAAGTGCAGCACCAGGACAGGACAGGACAGAGCAGGTCCTTAAGTATGAGAGTACCAGCAACAGACTGGAGTGTGGAGGTATTAGCACAAATACTGCACTGTATTGACCAGCAAGCTGGCATGTAGGTGAGTGAGCAAGGAAGTACAGAGGATAGTATGTAGAAATACACAATGCAGTCAAACAGGCTGACAAGAAAAGGTCACAGACAAGGTAAGTACTAGGTAACAAAGTTCAGCCCGGCAGGCTGACAGGTAAAGGTTGCAGACCAGGTAAATATAAAGTAACATAAAGTATACAGAGGAACCAAAGTACTAACAGACAGACTGGACAAATTGACAGGTGTAGGTAATCAGAGTAGTGCAGATTGCAACACAGACCACAGATAATAAACACAGAACCAGAATTAATCTGGAGATATATAGGTGGAGATAGAGATAGACAGTACCAGCACAAGGCTGGAAATAGACAGACAATACCAACAATGAGACTAGGGCTTGCGCACAACTAACAGCAGGAAACTCACTCACACCAGGTAACAACAATGGAGGCAAGGCAGGAGTCCAGAACACAGAGGAGAGACATGGCAAGGAAAAGACAGGGCACTCAGAATCAGAGATTGAATATAAATTCCAAACAGGAGCACCGACAGGAACACTACAAGCTAGAAACTTGAAGCTAGAAGCTATGACTGGCAAGGAGGCTATCAGGTGACAGGTATTTAAGGGGAGAACCACATCCCAATTGACTGCTGAAAGCACACAGCCAAATCTTCCGCTAGTGAATCCCAGCTGCGAGGTAATCAGCTAGGATACCTAGCAAGAAGGAATACCGCAGGGGAAACCAGGACCCAAGTACCCTGCTACAGTACAAAGACAGTATTACACGCTGCTGCCATATGCAGCATGTAACAGGCCATAGGACTTACAGGGAATTTTCCAGGTAGGTCGTGGCCTCTGGAGGCCACTCAGCAGCTCCTATTTTATTTGAAGAAGACTAGGATGTTGACTGTCATGGGTGGTGGTTGCTAAAATGATGTCCGTGTAGAACAGAGATCATTAGCATGGTGTATGTATTGGGTGGTGGTCACTAGGATGCTCTGTATTTCGGGTGGTGGTTACTACTCTACTGTGTGTATTGGGTTGTGGTTACTAGGCTGCTGTATATATTGGGTGGTGGTAACTAGTGTGCTGTATGTTTCGGGTGGTGGTCACTTGGGTGGCAATTAATGGCATTGCATAGATGTCACAATAAATCTTTTTATTGGATTGTGAAGTATTAGTCAGTAGACCTTGTCTTGCTTGTAACTCTTTTACATAACACACTTAATTGGCAATTGATATCCCTGCCCTATATCATGTATTTTGCACTGCTTTTATTATATATTTCTTTATTCTATACTAATCCAGTTTACATTTTTTTTTGACTCAGCCAATAGGGATTTCGCCCACATGTGGCCTCTTGCAGATTTTTTACCAGGGCCGCTTTAAGTTCCCAGTCTGCCCCTGACTCCCAGTATTCCTCATCATGTCTATCCAGCTTCCAGTATTCGCCACTGTGTCTCTCTAGGGGGGTGTATGTGTGTTATAAAATGTTTAGGGGTAACAATGCTGCTGCAGTGACTGCACATTCAAATCTCCTGCCCCCTGGCTCGTGCAGTGAATAAATTATGACATCACTGGGGATGGGAGATCCATCACACAGCCATTCGGAATAACTCTTTTGTTACAGCAAATAAAAAACTCATAATTTCGTTGTGTGTTCCCCTTCTTCCCAAAACCACCCCCCAGCCCACCAGCAAGAG
>WWET01003619.1:56923-79582 GCA_011038615.1 Limnodynastes dumerilii
AAGAGTGTTTATGGCTGACTTCTCCAACACAGAGAGAGGAAAATCTCTGTGCGAGAGTAGTCGGCCATCTTGTTCCTCTCAATGGAAGGCATTCAGATTGCATCCAGCAGATGGCTCTTACTTGACAAGCGCAACGCTATGAAATCATCGATTTTATAATGTGGCACATTTTCCCAAATTTTAAAATAACTGCTAGTGTAAAGACCCCCTGTACCCTGAGTTTTGCCTTCCCAAAACTAGGACAATGAGATGTAGCTTTTCAAAACAGGAAGTGGAAAAAAACAGCAAAATTTTCCACTTTAACCTGTTCTAGTTTTTTTTATTTGTTATTATTTTGCTATAAATTTTGACAAGCGGCTCCGGGAGACAATTCTCTACGGCCTGGTGAAAATTTAATCTTAATGCATAAAATACTTTTTGAGCTACAGCCCAATCTAAGATAGAGGTTGCTCAAATCAATCTATAAGGTAATTATACAGCAGGTGCGCAAAGCAAGGGGAGTTTGCACAAAAACAAAACAAGGCCTGGCACTCTAGCCATTACCCAGCGACTAACCATAATCTTCTATCTTTAAAATAAAAGTCAGAGAATTAGTTACAAATATCTGCAGATACATGATAAGCCACCAGCCACTTACAATGCTTCTATGTTTGGTGGTCCTAACTCTAAAAATCAGAGTCCCAACTATGGGCCATATATCATATATTTTTCTAAAATCTAATATCTCCATCACTCTGCACTCCACCAAAATTTCATAGGGATTTGTGCAATGTCAACTGAAAATGTATATCCAGCCAGAAGGAAGGCACTCACAGAGAATGAATAATGATGTAGTAATTCTCACTTATAATTCATCAAATAAATGCAATTCAAGAAATGTCAGTTTCAATTGTATGTCACGGTTTTCATCAGAGCCCAAGTATAAACTTGTGCCCTGATGAAAATTGTAGAAACAATGAAGCGTTGGATATTTCTTTGGCATTTATTTGATGAATTAAAAGTGAGAATTACTGCATAATTATACAGTCTCCGTGAGTGCCTTCCTGCTGGCTGGATATATATATATATATATATATATATATATATATATATATATATATATATATATATATATATATATATATATATATATATATATATATATATATATATATATATATATATATATATATATATATATATATATATATATATATATATATATATATATATATATATATATATATATATATATATATATATATATATATATATATATATATATATATATATATATATATATATATATATATATATACATTTTTATTGTTGCCAAGCAAGAACATAGGAACATAGAAACATAGAAAGTGATGGCAGATAAGAGCCACATGGCCCATCTAGTCTGCCCATTTGTTTATTGAAAACTATACTGACCCTAGACCCTATTTACCATTTGGTTTACAATTTAGGATTCCCTTATATTTATCCCAAGCATGTTTAAATTGTTCTACTGTATTGGCCTCAACTACCTGGGAGAATACTTATCTATCACCCTTTCAGTGAAGTAATTTTTCCGTACATTTCCTTTGAATCTACCACCCTCCAGTTTATATTCATGCGTATTCTATTACACCTTTTCCTTTGAAAAATAGTACCCTCCTCTAGCTGGTCACAACCCTTGATGTATTTGAAAGCTGCTATCATGTCCCCCCTCTCCCTTCTCTGCTCCAAGCTATACATGTTTAGTTCCTCTAGCCTTTCTTGGTATGATTTGTTACAAAGACCATGGACCATTTTAGTTGCTCTTCTTTGCACAGTCTCTAATGTATTTATGTCTTTCTGGAGATATGGCCTCCAGAACTTTATTCGCAATAAGGATAAACATCCACACTTAAATCATTAGAGAACCGTCCACACGTGGCAGTCCCATTACTGGGTGTGTGGTTAATTTAATTTTTTAGAATCTCAGAATCACTCTTAAGGATCTCGACTGTGCTAACTCTCTCAAGTATTAATCAAGTCCTTTGCCTTTTCTGTTGCAGAATTTCATCATAGAAGAGGATCTACATCATTTGCTTTCTTCCTTACCTCAGACTGACCTATGTATAAAGTATTTTACATCACTTGCTTTGAGAGAATCCAGACAGTCTCTAGATAGCCAACGAGTAAGTTAAAACATTTTGACAAGTGGTTCAGTAAAATCTACATTAATAGAATTTTTGCATTGCATTCAGACCACTACAGCTTTACCCTATGACACTATCTAAAGACTTGATACAGACCGCCAAGTGTGTTCTGTATGCACGGAGGTGTGAAAGGGTATTACTCCCCTCTCACATATGGATTTCTGACCAGAACCCTACCTTATTTTGTGTGCATGTAAGATTAAACATACCCACAAGATAAACCCAGCCCTTTAACAATTTACAATAAGAAGGCTAGTCCACACTGGGTTCTGACCCGCCCCACGTACGGAATCAACTTCTGTATATCCAGCATTTTGTGCATAGACCAGTGTTCTGCATACGCAGTGACAACAAAATACTGATTTATGCTTGTGTTAAAGAGCTGTTGTACAGGAGTTTGGATCCGGTCCTAGCACTAGGTTTGGTACCCGAATATAGATGCCTATACTGTACATTGTAATACCCATCCTCACTTGTCATTACAACCCCTCTCTTTCATAAATGTAACTTATAAGTCTGAATAGGGTGGAAATCATTTTGATCGGGTAGCACGGATGCAGTTACAAATTTATCAGAACGCTTCCAACTGACAACAATGTGTGCTTCCTAAATAGACTTGTCAGAAATATATGAGGCATACAGAACAAATAAAAGGACTATTGAGTTGGGGCAGGGCCTGGACTAAGATGTAGTAGGACATGCTGTCCTTGTACTCCCTGCTAAAATCCATCAATTTATCCTGTAAAAGGCTCCCACTGTCTTTTTTTAACACTCCCATATTACCTGGAAACAGTTGTGCTCTGGACAGGAGGTCACTGGTCGATACTGGAGATACCGGCGGGCTCGTTGTGGAAGTGACTTGCTGAGGCTGGTCTCCACTCGTCCCCTCTGTGACTTTGACTGTTTCCTGGTTGTGAGGAGGACGGAGGGTGCTGACACCGCTAACGGTGAGCTCCTGGACTGGAGAGATCTGCTGTAATGGAGCGGTCTGGCTACCCTGTGATTAATCATTTTCTATAGGGCTCCCTTGGTACAACACTTTGCAGTGCTTAGGAAGGAAAGGAACCATTTCTCAATACATTTAGCGAGAATATTGCCGGTGTGGATGCAGGAGGACGCCGTTTTGAAAGCAAATATAATTGCAGAAATACAGCAGAAAGCAGGAGAGTGCCAGCGGTGGATGTAGGAGAGTTTGGAGGCTAAAGTGATAGTGCTCAGGGAAGGGACTCCCTCACTGCATGTTGGGTGATTATACCTCCTTGTTCCTTGTCATTTAACCGCTTCCATTAAGTTCCCCCCAGTATTGTTTTGCTATCCAGTGGAACTACAAATACTACGCAGGGCTACCCCTCACTTCCTTCCACAGTACACCTGTAGAAACATACTGCTCTTCAAGTTTTGGCTGGTATAAATTTGATGCCCTTGGATTGCTATAAATATTATACAGAACAGTTCTTCACAAGGTTTCAAAGGCTTTACTGTTGTTTTATATCTTACCTGAAGTGTTTTGTGGCCTAAGGGAATGCTATAAATATTCTGCAGAGCAACCCTTTACAGTTTTCTACACAGCACTCACTGGAACTTATTTGTTGATTGAGATTCTACTTAAAGTGTTTTGAACCCGTTGGATTGCTATGAATATTTTGTAGAGCAGTCTCTCCGGGTTCTTTACCTTACGCCTGCATGGGCTAACTGTTGTTTGAGATTCTACCTGTAGTATTTTGCCACCCCTTGGAATGCTATAAATAATCCTTTACAATCTTCTGCATTACATTTGCTGTTACTAAGCTGTGGGTTTGGAAAAGTGGAGATGTTGCCCATAACAACCAATCAGCTTATAGCTGACGTTCTCTAGTATGTAATATGGAAAACATCTCCACTTTTCCAAACCCACAGCTTAGTAAATCTTTCCCTTACTGTTATTTGAGATTTTACTTGCACAGTTTTGCTGACTATTAGATAGCAATAAATATTTTCCAGAGCAGATTTTTCAAGCCTTTTACTTTATACTTGCAAAGACTTACTGCTGCTTGAGATTCTACCTGCAGTGTTTCATTGCTCTTTGGCATGATATAAATAATCCACATAACAGTCACTCACAGTCTTTTGCAATACAATGCTGGGACTTACTGCATACCTCCCAACTGTCCCGATTTCCGCGGGACAGTCCCGATTTCGGTGCACTGTCCCGCTGTCCCGTCCGTTGTCTTGTTTGTCCCGTTAAGCAGAGAAATTTTTTTTTTTTATTTGAGCTGCAATTAGCCAGTTGTATAGAGACTGGCACTGACAATAGGGGGCAGACATGGAGGCAGGCACTGGCAATAAGGGACAGAAGGAAGCTGGTATTTGGGGACAGACATGGAGACAGGCATTTGCAATAGGGGACAGACATACAGGCAGGCAGTGGCAAGTCCGCCTAGGGCCCCGCAAACCCTAGGGCCGCCTCTGCTTACTGTTGTTTAAAACTCTACTTGCACTGTTTAGCTGCCCTCTAGAATCCTATAAATAAAGATCGCAGAGCTCTGCATCTACTTCCCATGCCACTACCCTGGTGTCCTTTTTGGAGATGCCGGAGGATTCTCCTCCTTCTCCTATGCTAACTCAAGTTCTGCAGGCCATTACTGACTCTGAACTACGTGTCACAGGTAAAATAGGTGAAGTTCAGGTGGATTTATCTATTATACGACACAAATAGCAGAAAATGCCACTGTCAAGAGCCCCTCTATGCAGCTTGATAGCTTGGATACTTAATTTTCATGACAGAGATGCTGGTCTTCGTTTCTCCAGACAAAAGACATTAAGCTGGACACAATTGAGAGTACTCGCTGATGGCAATTCTTATTTCTTCAATACCCCCAAGGATGCGATGGACTGGATCAAACAGCATAGGACTAGAAGATGTCACCCCCAACCCTGGGCAGGGTCTTCTCCTTTTAAGTGGACTTTTATGTTATTACCTTACGGAACATTAAGTACTTGCAATTTATTGTCCACTCCTTTCCTTTTTTTCTCTCTATGCTATTGTTTTGTATTGCAGGCCCAGTTCTTGGGTATAATATATTTTGAAGTGTTAGTGGGATAGCCACCTTTAGGTAGTGGCTACTTAATTATAGCTTTAATGACAAGCTCCCTTGGGCTTCAGGGTAGCATTTTTCGTAGCTTGCTTTAAAACTAGCTTGTGGGAAATGTTAGAGAGAAAGTATTACTCAGATGGGATGGGTGAAACAGGAAGGATAAGGGTTAGGATAGGGAGGGTTGGTGTTACCTATACAAGGTATCTTACATATTGTGTTACTTTATAACGCAATAATGACAACGGCTTCAGTGCAGGTGGATTACTAAAAGATCACTGATATTAAATTACATAAGTAAGTTAAAGCTGACAACGCATTTAATGGGGGCTGCTTACTGGCACTTAAAAAACAGTGGGGTGGGTGGGCTTATCACTCTACCTGTACATCGATCTCACATGGAGTCTCTATTCTTGTTAACAAACAAATTAAATTCTTCCCTAGTACTGTTCAGACTGATCCATGTGGACGCTACGTGTTTATAAAGGGTATATTTTTTATAATTTTATTTATAACACACATTTCATTGTATACCCATACATCAATATGGGTATACAATGAAATACAAGAAAGACAGTCAAAAAACAGTTGTTGTAGCCTAAATGTATATCACATGTTCGATCATTATTAAGAAACAAGATGACATTCACTGGATTCTGTCATAACAGAATGAAATTAATCTCACCCTAAAGGACATTTCCAAGAAATGTACTTTGAATAATATCTATCAATCATACTCCGTAACCACGTAGCTGTTCCCAAAAGCATATAGGTTTAACCTAATAACAATCCTAGATCATTACATCCATTCTGACCCCATATTGTGATACCACATCTCCTTTACTCAGTCATTTATAATAATAGGTGGATCACCCACAGCTTCTCTGGTCATGTACCACTTTGTATACCTTAAACAATTAGCTGCCTTTTAACCTGTGAAAGAAAGCGTGTAAATATATCTTTCCCAAACCTCAAAAAACATCTCCACTCTATTTGATTTATCCAAAATGGTTTCAATCCAGTCCATATGGAACACGTATGCCAATTTGTCTAAGAACAGTAAAAAAGAGGACGTAGACGTGTCTAGCCAGTTTTAAAGAATTGTTTTGCGGGCTGCTGCACTAACCGCCAACAGAAGCCTGCTTAAACTTATGGTAATTTTCTGGTTGGGGGGGTAAGATCCCTAAAATAGCCCACTCTGCCGCGAGAGGAAGGTTACCAACCAAACACTGCTCAGAGTATCTTTTAACCGCTAACCAAAATGGACGCAGGCAGTGGTATAAATCAGCATTTGGTTTCTGGCAGCGAAGGCACTGGTCAGAGGCTAGCTAACCCATTTTGAATCTTTTGATGAGTGTAAGATAAGTTACATGGAAAATGTTAAAAAACAGCTCCGTGTACACACTAGAAGGCATTAACCTACAGGATCTCACGAGTGCTTTAAGGATATCAGAACACAAAAGGTTAGGAAATATCTTTGTCCACATTATTAATCCAGATGATGATTTAGTATAATCAAGTTCTCTAAGAAAATTGTAATAATATGATACAGCTCTTGAATGCAATGGCCTAATTAACAGAAACTTATCCAATTCATTATTCCAATCAGCTTCCGTGAAGCCTGAGACAACTGATTTGGTATGGTGAGCAGCCTGCAAAAAGGCCATTTGGCCTAAATTCAAAGCTCTGTTTTTCTCACACATTTCCTTAAATGTGAGGACTCTACGTTCAGACTTATTAAGCAAATTATGAATAGATACTACACCCTTACCCGACCATCTATCAAAAGGGTAAAAAGCTGTGCCCGATTGGAATTGGAGATTACGTATAAATGGTAAATGGATAGTACTCGTAGTTGATAAACCCCATTTTTTCCGCAACACCATCCAAAGCTTCCTAATTTGCCACAGTGATTGTCTCTCACCTCATGTGATATTAAATTGTCTGGAGTGTGCAGAAAAGCGACCAAACTACTACCCCTCAAAATCCCCTACTCCAAACTTGTGTCTGTGTATATGTCTGACTTGTGTATCCAGTCTTTAAGATGCCTCAAGAGAGCAGCTTTGCAATAATTGTCAGCATTTCGTAGTATTCCACCTCCACAATGTCAAAAAGGTTGCATCATTCATTGCTGATTCCCCGGGCACTCCAGTGATGTAATTTGGTGATTTCAATAACGTTATGGATAGAGATTTGGATCGATGGAGGGACTCCCCCACTCAGCTCAGCCACTCTACCACTCCCTTCTCAAAAAATATTGATACCCCGGGACTGGTTCATGTCTGGTGACTTCGCAATCTTGGAAGCTGTCAGTATCAGCAGCACAGACTCTTTCACTCCTGGCTGCTTGAGCAGCCCTCTCTGCTTGTTGCCTTTTCTGTTCCCCTGGTTGTTGCTAAGCAACTAGAATACACTAGCCCTGAAAGCAACTTAATTTAGCCTGATTAATACCTCTCAGCTGCTGCCTAACAGCCAGGATTCAGACCAACCAGAGCTGGGAGGCTCTCCAGCTCTGATTGGTTGTTTAGTGTTTAAATACACAGCAAGGGAAACTCTCCCTTGCTGGTGATATTGTATGCTCTAGCCATTTTGTCAGTTTGCTTTTAGATTGTACAGCAGGATTCTTGTCTGGTTCATGCTCTATTCTGCTGTTCAATTGCCTTGTTGTCATTCTGATATATGTGCTCTTGTCTTTCCTTGTCCTGCCATTTGTTTTACCTGTCCATTACCCCTGCTCATCCTTGCTATTTGTGTTTATTACTTGGCTTCCTGCTTTCCTCTCACCATTGTGGTTATCTCTTTGACTTTGGATCATTACCTATGCCCTTATTTGTTTATGTGTATCCATTCCCTGTTATCTTGTATCTGTATTATCCTCCTGTGATCCTGCTCCACTGCTCCGGCCCTGTTCTCCCAGTACCTGTCCCAGTCCTCTCCTGGAGTCTGTATTCTGGACACAATCCATATCTGGGTTCCTGTTGTTGGTCTTGTCTTGTCGTGTCTAATTCCAGTCTGCTCCTCCATCCTGGATCTGTTATCCAGTCCTGTTTGGTTTTGGTGTTAGTCAGTGTTGGTCTCTGTGTGGTTTGTTTCAGTTCTGTCTGTTTGTGTTACGTCCA
Organism: Limnodynastes dumerilii; assembly: GCA_011038615.1. Classification (NCBI taxonomy): domain Eukaryota; kingdom Metazoa; phylum Chordata; class Amphibia; order Anura; family Limnodynastidae; genus Limnodynastes; species Limnodynastes dumerilii. The sequence goes on from WWET01003619.1 coordinate 65,279, forward strand.
GTCCTGCCGTGATGTCTGACTCCCAAACCCTCCTCGCTACTCTGAGAGCCACCACTAAGGGCCGCAACCTGCTGGGTGTCCTGCAGTTCAGTCTATCCCCACCATCAGGCCCTAGCGAAGACCAGGCCCCAGTTAGACTCTGTGCCCTGGTGTGTGGTCAACCCGGGTAACGTAACATTATCACCAGCCCTAAAGGGGAACTGTGTTCCCAGGGAGTCAACATTACTAAGCCCCAGCTCCACTCCAACCTTGATGGTGCAAATTTGAGCCTTGGGGGAGTTTATTCAGAGTGTTTCAGTCCAAGTAGCCTCACTTGTGGTTCCAACTACAGAAGCCTCTGCCAGGGTGCGTTCCCCAGATTTTTTTGTCAAGACCCAGACTACCATAACTCCAGTGGTTATGGTTGAGGCTACTACCCTAGCCGGTGCTTCAGATGACTCTGTCTTCTGAGCCCTTGCAATGGACTGCAAAGTCTCTAGTGCCTGTGCCTCTGGGTGTCCCAGAGATCCGGCCATTATTGGCGACTATTCATCACACTGAGGTTGTACCTATGAATATCTGGTCTCCTGAGCCGCCTGTTAGCACTGCCCAGCCTGAGGTGCTTCTCAGTGCTGCCCAGCCCGAGTTGTCTCTCAGCGCAGCCTGTCCGGTCGCCAACCTGGGTGCCGCCTGTCCGGCCGCCAACCTGAGTGCCGCCTGTCCGGCCGCCAACCTGAGTGCCGCCTGTCACTGGTTTTAAGAGATTTCATATGGTTGCTGAGGAAAATCTGGAGAAAGAGTGCAGATTGTAGGAGGCTCAGTATGTGAGACCTCGAATGCTAGAGGACATTCGGGATTTGCTGCAGAAGGAGTTGTCAGATCATTTATCTGCAAAAGCAAAGTGCTGTTTGCTGTTCAATAGTCATTTCAATTACCATCAGACGGATGCTGGTGGAACAAATATGGCTTTTTTGGCTAAGGTAGGCCAGACACATTGACACATTGTGGAAATTGTAGACTGTCATGGAGAAGCAAAATATAAGGCTCCAGATATTGCACTGTTTTATTTCCAACACTCTCACTCCCTTGGGCTATAAGCTATTGATCTTCCTTGGCCTTCTGAGGAGGCTATATCCTGTCTCGAGGCCCCAAATACCGCAGATTTACAGGAAGCGATAAAGACCTTTCCTAATCATAAGGCCTCTGGGATTTATGGTTTACCTATTGAACTTTTTAAACAGTTTAAATCCTTTTATATCCCAAAATAATTTGAGAATTTGTTGGAATATGGTTCTCTCTCGCAGTCTATGTCTGAGGCTCTAATATTAATAATACATAAGCCCAGTAAAGATCCTACTCTGTCAGATTCCTACCGACCAATATCTTTGTTAACGTCTGACATAAAAATATTTGCCAAAACATTAGCCATAAAACTTATATGATTACTTTATACAAATACATCATGGGTCAATACAGAGAACTTTCATGGGAAATTTTTACCCCAAGGACTGTACACAGGACACGGGGTCACCCACTAACGTTAGAGGAGAGGAAGTTTCACAACCAGCAAAGGAAAGGGTTCTTTACAGTAAGGGCAGTCAAGATATGGAATTTACTGCCAGTGAAGGCTGTGATGGCAGATTCACATGTTTAAGAAAGGGTTAGATAAATTTTTTGCAGAAAAGGGCATCCAGGATTACCAGGACCGTTAATTTAAAAGAAGGACAGTAGTGGAGACAGGGAGAAATAGGACTGTCATCTTCGGTCAGCAGGGATTTTTTTTCAGATTGCAACAGATTGGAGGTTGCTTCAACTGGATCAATTTCAAGTATAAAGATAGGGATCTCAGGAGATCCATAATAGGTTGAACTTGTTGGACTGGTGTCTTTTTTCAACTTCATCAACTATGTTACTTAATAGAGTTAGAAGAATGTTTACACATCTCCAAGTGCTGGGAAGGAGGCAGTGGTAGTGTCACTTTATGCTGCCAAGGCCTTTGATTTGGTGGAGTGGGGATATCTGTGGGAAGTCCTAGCTTGCTTTGGTTTCAGCCATCAATTTATCAAATGGATGCAGCTCCTGTATTCTTCTCCGGTCTTCTTTGGACGTGGTACGAGACAGGGATGTCCCCTGTCTTCATTTCACTTCGCTCTTGCCATAGAGCCTTTTGCGTGTATCATCAGGACCCATGAGGACATAGCTGGTCTCCCGGATAGTACCGAAATTGATAAGAGTATTATATGTAGATGATATGCTGTTGAGACCTCTTCCAAATCTCCTTGAGACAGCTGAGACATTTGGTGAATTTATGGGGCTTAGGGTAAATTGGGACAAGTCTAGCATGTATGAGATTTCCCTTAGCCCTTCCAGGTATTTGTCCCCTCCAGCTTGCGACCAGATTTAAATAGCCACTGGACTACATGGTGTAGAATCTGCATCCCATTACAGAATGGTTTAAGACCAGACTACATACCTGGGGTAAACTTCCATTCACTGTCACAGGGAGAGTTAACATTTTTAAAATAGTTATGCTGCCCAAATATCTTTATGCTCTTCAGCATTCCTCGGTACCTATCCTTAAGCGGGTTTTCAAGCAAATAGACTCCCTTGTGGCCTCTTTTTGTGGGGTGGAAAGCAACACAGAGTTTTCTAGGCTACATTGATGAGGCCAAGAAATATAGGGGGCTTAGTCCTTCCAAATTTGTGGTTGTATTACCATGCGGGTCAATTGGCTCATTTGATCCCGTGGCACACCACAAAAGGCTTTTTGGGATTGCTGGTTGGATGGGCTTTGGGGGGGGGGGATCTCTGTCTCCTCTTCAATTCTTACTTTCTGCTAAGCCTAAATGATCATTAGCCCCATTGATAAGACAAGCTCTGGTGGTGTGAGGGGGCAGACGTGCCGCTTGATGACATGTTAGATTTGGCCACTCCCTTATGGACTAGTGACACTTTCCTGAGCTGCAAGATCTTCCAGGGCGATATACGGTGGAGGGCAGGGGTGATGACAGTAGGGAAGAAATCCACGGAGAATTCCTTGAAGACCTTCTCAGACCATAGGGAAAAGTATGACCTGCCAATTAGCTGCTTTTTTAGATACTTGCAACTCGGTCACACCCTGGAATTGCAAAAGGCTAACAGCCCTGTACAGTTGCAGTCCTTCTCCACTTTGAAGTTGATGGCCTCGGTTGGTGACCAACACTCAGTTTCAGTCCTATAGGAGGATATATATATGGGAATGCTGCTAGATGAAGAGTGGAAGCAAGTTTTAATTAGTCCTAAATATGCCACTTCCTGTATCAGATTTCAACAAGTTCATTTCTTTCTGCGGCACAGGGTGTACCTGTCCCCTGAGAGGCTATTTGAAATGGGTTTGATGCCAATGCGATGGAGCATATTTTTGGCATCTGCTTTGGGAATGTATGGTAATATAAGATTTCTGCTTGGAAATTTGGGATTGTGTGCTTGTGACCCAGGGCTCCCAGTTTAAAACCCAGGGCTTTTATAGTATGCAGAGACCTCCACTAAATATGGGGTACTTGGTGATCATTAGAGTTATATGATCATATAAGCTATTTAGTTTGCGAAATTGATTAAATTTGTTATTATGAATTATGTTGATATGCACAACATGTGTGGTTGTTTGCTATGTGGCACATCCCTGCATGTAGGTACTGTCCATAAAATGTATTCTTACATCTATATTGATGCTTTTCAAGTTGTGTGAACTTTATAGATTATGCGCTAATTAGAATGGTCTGATTGTGAACGAACTGTGCCATATCTATAGAAGAATTTTTCATAGGGAATTTCTCCCATGAATGATATGAGTTCTATCGATTAAATAATTTACCTGTGTTTTTTTTTTTTAACCTACGGATGAAAAAACCTTGTGGAGTTCTTAACATTATGATTATGTACTTCATTATTGGAAATCTGAAGAAATTGGGTCTGTTTTAACCTAATGAGATGAAACTCAAGGACACGAATCGACCATCGATTTTTATTATCCTACCATACACTATAAGCGGTAAAGAGGTATTTACAAGAAAGCATTTGCCTTCCCCTGCTCTTTCCTTTAAAACCTGCTGGCAGGTTCACATGCCGAATAGTTTGGAGAGATTGGGATGCTATACGCTTCAGATACACTGCCATATATATATTGCAGATCAGCCCTTTGTCCATCTGGGTTGACTATATTTACTGGCACCAGGAAGGAGCTTGGAGACCTGACCCCTTGGTTTGAAAGGAATCATCGCTACTGTTGATGCCCGGAATCCTTGTGAGAACTATTTGCATCTGCATTCCTGTACAGTATGTTAGAATTAACAGCAAAAAGTATACATTGTCACAGAACCATTTTTAATATTAGTCTTTCTAGTGCCCCTACAAAGGACTTTAGATCTATACTAGAGGATTAATTCATCATGGTGAAACGGACTTCAAAGAAGTTTGTGTTTGATGATTTGTAAAACATTATATGTGGGCCCATATTATATATTTTTTATTTATCTTCTGATTTTAATATTTTTTTTATATGTGTTCTAATAAATTAATATTTTTTATGGTAAGTCAACTGTATCAGCTTTTTACTAATAGGATTATTAAGATCATATATAGTTGGGCTTGTCCTGCGTCGTAGTAGTTTTTATTTTGCTTTGCATTACATATTAAAGGGAATCACACCCATTGTCCAGGCTGTGGTCTTTTGACTCTTCTAAAGGCAACCAGAAGTATATATGCTAATTTTGCTAAATCAGATGTTACAGCCTGTGCTTACCTCAGTGACGCCCACTTCCCTATTTATCAACGACCTGCCTGTTGCTTAGTTGCCAGGCTGTCAGCCAGTTATAGCAGGTCAGATAGATGCTGCCCTTTTTGTGGCCAGCAGCCACTATTTTAGAGTTGGCTGTGCGACTCCTATGCTGCCGTCTATAGCATCAGGCTCTTATTCTGTGCTCACCTGCTTTTTGCCTTGTGCTCATTTAGTGATTTCTGAGTGACTCATTCTCATGCTCATATACCTGTGTTTCATTCCTCTTCTTTGTCTCAGTGTCCCTTCTCCCAGCCTCACCTTGCCCTGTGTTCCCTTTATCTTGCCATTTTTTGAGTGAGAGTGTATTCTCTTCCTGTGTGTGAGCCCTTGTCAGTATGTCTAAGTTGTTTAATCTTTGTCTGTATTTTTTTTTCTCTGATGCTGCTTTCCTTCCTTTACACTGTGGCTTCACCTCTGCTCCGCTTCCTTGCTGGTTTCCAGTTCTTGACTCTTTCTCTCTTCTGGGTGACAGTTAGTTTAGATGGAAGTGCTGTCCAGGGGCCGCTACCTGCTTGGATACATCAGCCCAGCCTATCCCCACTATCATGAGCTCTTGTGAAGACCAGACTCTAGGTTAGCCCTGTTTCGCTGCAACTGTAAAATTATAACCAGCCATAATAATTTAGCTTTGACAAGCATTATGGAGCCATCCACTGCTGAGGCCAATTTGCTAACCTGGAACAGATGATCCAAGCTTTGGCTAATAAAGTGTTAACACAGAAAGAGATGACTTCTGTCTTTCAAACTTCTCTGTCTCTGCTTGGTTCAGCCAGTGCATCTGTGAAAGTCAAGGTGAATTTACCGGACTGTTTTTTTTGGGGATCGCTGCCATTTTCAACAATTTAAAAACAGCTGCCTCCTTTACTTCTAAATCTGCCCACAGTCCTCAGGGACTGATCATCTCTCTATTCCAGGGGGATCCTCAGGCCTGGGTTTTCAGTCTACCAGTGGACCACCCTTCATAACAGTCAGTGAATACATTCTTCTGAGGCTTGGGACTCCTCTATGATGGCCCAGACTGCACAGCCTCTGCCAAATCCATGATCAGGTCCATTTGTCAAGGCCAAAAGACTGTGAAGGAATATTCTGTGGAATTCAGACACTGTAATTTAGACTGCCAGTGGAATGACCTGACCCTTCACAGCCAATTCTGGTCAGGTCTCTCCGACCAGATCAAGGATGCCCTGGAGCAATACCCACCTTCCAAGACACTCAAGGATCTTATGCAATTGGCAATCAGGATTGACCGACATCTGAGGGAGATATGGTTAGAGATGGTCTGCACTCCAGCCTGCATTACAGATTATTCGTACAGGAGAAGACCTTTAGATGCACTCTTGGACTCTTTATTGGGGAGAAAGCGGTCATAAGGCTGATGATTGCCCCAACAAGACCAAGCCAGAGGAAAACTCATAAACTAGTCCAACTGGGTATTAATTTAATCTTTTCCAAGAACTCCCTTATTGTTCCTGCAAAACTCTATTTCTCATCATGGGCACATTGTCTCACTGCTTTCATTGATAGTAGCACTGCGTGGAAATTTTTGAATGGAGAATTAGCCCAAACCCTTAAGTTTCCTCTTATGGATATTGAGCATCCATTTCAGCCTGTGTTCTCAATGGGGGGCACTGTAAACAAGAAAACCAGCAATTTGTCTGACTGTGGGGGTATGCCACTATGAGTCATTTCCTTTTTTATTATTAATTTCCCTGCAGCCCAGTTAATTGTAGGTCATCCCTGGCTCAAGAAGCATAATCCTCATATCGATGAAAGTACCAGAGAAATCACCCACTGGGGAGTCAGATGTTCTGCCTACAAGGAAGTTGCTTGAAAGTCTGCCATCAAAATGCAATCTGGCCATTACAAGTACCTGGTAATGCTCCGGTTGTCTTCCAGGATTTTATTATTTATTATTGATGCCCTACAAGATTGGGCCACTTTTTATTCATCTACCTCAATGATATTCTTATTTACTCCTCTTCACTGGACCGCCATCGTTTCCACAATTGCCAAGTATTGACTCGTCTCTGAGAACATTGGGCCAGATCCTAAGCTAAGTACGCTAGTGTATTTACGCTAACCGATTATGTAAAATCGTCCATTTGTATTTACTGCGCATGTTCACAGCAGATGTTATGCCACGTAACGCTGAATGTATGTACCATCAGCGTAACTACGAATGAAGGTCGGGGGCATCAGTACAACACCCGTAATTACGCTTTATAGGTGGGGGGAGGCATTTAAATTGGACAGTATGGGGTTGGTTAGGCCTTCACGTATGTAAATCCATTACGTACGTCAGTACTTACACTATCAAAAGTTAAGGTAGGGTTTGACCAGCGTAAAACGGCCAAAGTACGTATGACCTAGGGGAGTACCTAGAGGAGTGCATAGAAATTATGCTATCATAAATACACTACGCATTCTAATGTAACTAGCCAGTAGGTCTGGATCTATCCCATTGTCTGTATGCCAAGCTCGAAAAATGTGAATTTGAGGTGTAGAGGGAGGACCTGGGCCACATTTTATCCTGCTTATGCTTATGTTTATCTGACTTCTTCATCTCTCCCTTCCCCCTCTCTGATCATAAGCTTATCTCCTTCTCCCCCTATTCCTCCCCGTCTTCCTCCCCATCACCTAAACGTATTCTTTACCGAAACAACCTCATCCCTCGATACCCTTTTCTTGCCCTAAACTAGCCACCTCTCCACAACAATTCCTTCTCCTCCCCCCTTGACGCTGCCTGCCCTCAGTTTTTCTTCTAGTCCCTTATCCTCTCCCAATCATTTAACCCCTGCCGCCTCTTTGCCACCTTCAACTTTTTCCTCTCCCCTCCTCTTCCCTTCCCTTTCTCCATTGCTGCTTTTGACTTTTGCCACCTCCCCAATCCTTAAAAAAAAAAAAACTAAACTTGACCCCCCCATCTTATCTTCCAACTACTGACCCATCTCCCTTCTCCACTTTGCCTCCAAGATGCTTGAACAACTTGTTTACAATGTATAATCAGCTACCACACCAACAAAGCCATCCTGGACCCTCTTCAGTCTGGGCTTCAAACCCCTGCACTCCACTAAAACTGCCCTGACTAAGGTCATAAACAATTTCCTCTTTGCCAAATCTAAATACCACTTCTTCCTTATCCTCCTTGTCAGAAATTCTGGGGTCTGGGATTCAGCCTTAGGTCCCCTGGTATCTGGGCTACGGTAGTGAAGGCTGGCGGCCTTAATGTAGGGCTTGATCATCAACAACTCAGAGAAGGAAGTAATAGTATTATAAGTTTATTGCAGTGTGTACAGTCAACAATCCATAGCAGGACCCACGACCATGAGAGGGTAGTGGATTGGTGTTAAGTTGGGCTGGTGAAAATGACTGACAAGTAACAGCAACATGATAAGTGCAAATCTGTGTTTGAGATGGACGTTGAGGCTGTAAGAAGAAACAAATGGAAATATAGTTCTAGAAAACACCTCAGCAGGATGATTAAGGTGCAGGAGTTCCAGAGAGCACACAGTTCAGAAGCACCTTTAGAGACTTGCTGGGTGTAGTAGTGCTAACTGTTCAGAGTGAAATAAACCGCAAAACAGGAATGCAGATAGGTGCAAAATCACTCAAGGAGATACTGGATACAATGAAACACCTGGAATCAATACAGTTCAATGTAGCGGGGCAGGCTGGGTGCAGTAGTGCACCAGAGAATAAAGTTCAATGAGCTCCGCGCAGTGAGGCAGGCTGGGTGCAGTTGTGCACCAGAGAATAAAGTTCAATGAGCTCTGTGCAGCGGGGCAGGCTGGGTGCAAAAGTAAGCTAACACAGTCACTGTAGTACAGAGAGAATCAGCGATGATAGGCTGGAGATAGTAGTACTCACATGCAGGTTGGCTCACAGGTGGACACGGTATCTGTGAAGACTGTTAGCTGTGGAATGCAGCAGAGATGGTTCAGTAACAGATTGGCATCCAAGGAGCAGAGGAGGTGCACGGTGTAGCACCCGCAAAGTATTTCCTCAGGTGGAGACGGTACTGCAGACACAGGTTAGCTGTGGTAGGCAGCAGAGATGCAGGTGGAGCAGAGTGGCTTCCCAGAAGACGGAGAGGCTGAGGAGAGTGGTTCTTGCTTGGAAGGATCACAGATGTAGAAGGACATTGCAGGCACAAGTAGCGGCTCTGGAAGCGGATGGCACAGGTACAGTGGAATGATGTCACAGCAGACTGTTTAGGCTGATAGTAGTAGTACTCACACGAAGACTCACTGGAGCAGATGGTAGCTGAAGACTCTATGGCAGCTTAGCGCCACACAGCCCAGGATTAGTAGGCCGGAGTCACAGAAAGCAATGTGAGTGGAGTAGTACTTTCGGAGTAGCTCACCAGCGAGGATGGTTTCTGCAGACACACATTAGCCAGAGGGAACTGCGATGGCACAGCAGGAACAGAGGACACACTAGGATCCAGGAACCAGGCAGGATACAAAAGAGACTAGGAAGTACACAGGTGAGTATCCAAGAGTAGTCACTAGGAAGGACACATGTGAGTATCCAGGAGTAGTCATTAGGTAGGACACAGGTGAGTATCCAGGAGTAGTCACTAGGAAGGACACAGGTGAGTATCCACATGCAAGGAGCAAATGCGCACTGGAAGCACTGAGACCAGATACAATGGCAACGGCAGTTGTTGCACTTTCAAGGGCTGGGCCAGTGCAGCAGCCATAAATAATCAGAGAGTCCAATAGTAGGGAGAGACCGAACCAGACCAACTCAGGTGGGGAGTGATGAAGTTAGGCTGCTGTGTGTTAACCGTGTGATGGCTGGTTTGAAGCAGCTGAACTTTAGGCGAGTGTGAAATGGTTGACAGGCAGAGAGCAGGGTTTTAAAAAGGTAGAATACCTTGATTTTGTAACACTCCTGGATTTGACACTGTTGATCACCCTCTCCTGCTCCATACCCTTCACTCTCTTGGCCTCTCTGGCACCGTCCAATCCTGGTTCTCCTGCTATCATTTGGACAGCTACTCCTCTGTCTCAAACCCCAGCTTCTCCTCCCCTACCACTCCTCTTTCTGTTATTGTTTCCTAAGGCTCAGTTTTTGGTCCCCTTCTCTTTTAGCTCTACACCTCCTTTATGGGTGACCTCATCAGCTCTTTTGGCTTTCACTACCAATCTATCTCTCTTCCCCTGACTTTGCCCCCTCTCTCCTGTCCAAAGTGTCAGATTGCCTATAGGCTATCTCCTCATGGATGTCCCAGCACTTTCTCAAGCTTAACGTGGACAAAACTAAAATCATAGTCTTCCCTTCTTCACGTATTCCCTCTACTATTACTATCAATATTACTGTAAGCGACTGCACAATCTTCTCCTTCACCCAAGTCCGCTGCCTGGGCGTCATCCTTGATTCCTCACTTTCCTTCATCCCCCACATATGCGCCCACTGACTGTTCTGCTGCTTTTACCTCTGCAACATAGCTTGCATCAGACCCTTCTTATTGAAAAAAAACAAAAAACACTTGTTCACTCTCTCGTTATCTCCCGTCTCAACTACTGCAACCTTCTTCTCTCTGGCCTCCCTCTGGTCCATCTCGCTTCTCTGCAATCCATATTACCGTATTTCCCCATGTACAAGACGCACCCCTGTATAAGACGCACCTTAATTTTGGGGTCCCAACATGGGGAAAAGCTCCCTCCCCTCTTTTAGGTTTTCCTACCTTTCAGATCATCCAGCGAGCGGGACTGTGGCTAGAATATGACGTCCTGCGGTAGCTGAGACTGGGAAATGAAGTTGCGCGGTCACAGCCTGTGACCACGGGACTTCATTTCCCAGTCTCGGCCACCACGGAGTCAGACTGCGGCTGGATGTTAAAATGTTTTTGGACACCAGATTTTTCCAACAAAGGTGCGTCTTATACATGGGGAAATACGGTACATGCCGAAGTCAGACTCATCTTCCACTCCAAATGCTCTGCTTCCACCAGCAGTGTTTGAACTGAAAGGAGTCATGTGACTAGATAAAGGTAAACAAAGGAACTATAACGTGCAGAGAGCATAGTGGATAATGCAGAATCATGACACAGGGCCTCCTCCCTCCTGTCATCACCCCTCTACCTTGTCATCACTAATTCCCACCATTTCTGCCTACTGTCTGTTTTTCTCCTTATTCATCATACACACATATCCTGCATCTTTATTTTCCATACATATTTTTCTGCTATTTTTGTACTGGATTTTATTTCTGCATTGCATTTATATTGTATTCCTTATTTATTAGAACTTGTACCATTTCTGTTAATTGTGTTGTATATGTTACTATTATCTTTGTACGGTGCTGAAGATATTTTGTGGTGCCTTATAAAAAACATTAATAATAACAATCCTAGAATGTAGGCAACTCTAATCTAATCTAAAGGCTGTGAAATGCTTCTTGCACTTCTCCAACTACTACCGGTGGTTTATCCAGGCCTTTTCCACCTTAATTGCCTCAATTTCAGATCTCACTAAAAAGAATCTCGACCCTGGTAATTGCCCAATGAAGCGGTGCAGACACTTAAAGACCTGAAACTAGCTTTTAAAATGGCATCAATCCATCTCTGTGTCCTGGCTGTTGCTTATTTCCTAGGATGCTAGCCAATAGGATCAGGTCAGTTGGCTGCTGACCAAATAGAGGCCAGAAGCCTCTATTTTAGAGGGCCAGTCCCTGTGTTTCATTCCTCGGCCTTGTCTCAGTGTCCCTTCTCCCAGTCTTTGCCTCATCTTGCCCTGTGTTTTCCCCTTATCCTGTACCTGCCATTTTTTAAATGAGAGTGTGTTCTCTTCCCTGTTTCTGAGCCCTTGTCAGTTTTTTTGTCAGTCTGTCTCTCTAGATTGTTATATTTGTCTGTATTCTTTTCTTCTCTGCTTCTGCTGCTGCTTTCCCGCCTTCCCTCCGTGGCTTCACCTCTGCTCTGCACCCTCGCTGGTTTCCTGTTCTTGTCTCTTTCTCTCTCCTGGGTGATAGTTAGTTTAGACGGAAGTGGTATACAGGGGCTGCAACCCACCCAGCCTATCCACACCATTGTGGGCTCTAGGCAACTTTAACTTCAGAGAAGGCAATAATTAAAACATAAAATCAAAATGCTTTTATACAATCATCGACAATTTCTAAACAAAAATGTTTTGTTCTAAATGGAGCATTCACTGCTTAGTATTTATTAGTGTTTGAATTGTTTTGCTCAACAGTTTGGATTAGAGACTCAAACCTTTTACCCTTGTTAATTATTCAGTGGTAACATGTTAGTTCTTTTAAACTGAGCAGCCAGAAAAATTAAGTTGAGGATAATTTGACTAGATTTTAATGTAGGGTCTCCTTACTCTACTGCATACAGTAGAATAGTTTTTACAATATAAATGCACGTGGTTGCTATAAAAATAGTTTTTACAAAATAGTTTTTACAATATAAATGCAAGTGTCTGCTATCAAAAAAGATTACAACTGTTTTGTTGTATTTGTATAGTTCAATGTATATGTTTTTACAGTCATTAGTGACCTCAGAAATAAGAAAAAAATAACTTTTACAAGTGGGTACAGATCAGATTCAGATGTTAATGGCTGTAAGATATGACAATGACAGTCTGATTCTGAATAGGAAAACATATTTTCTCTGCTTACTGTTTGAAGAAACAAAATGTAATGTATATTAAAGTCTAATCAAATGTTAGATCCTACAGGGATTTTGATTATTTTTTTCCTTTATTTAGAGAGGATTGTGGTGTTTTGGTGGGAATGGACTACCATATGCAGAAAGCCTTAGTTCTGTCCCTTCTGAAAAACAAGAAATGTTCAGCATACAGGCTCTACTAAAACATTCTAAGGTAACGCATTTTTCTGTTGTGGTTGTTTTTTCACTAACAAATCTACAATGCTGCTTGTTTGGGTCCATTCCTGGTGCCATTGTGATCAAGCGTAAGCATAGGACAAATGGTACAACAGTGCCACCTGTGTGTGCTGTTTTTGCCCATACAGTATGCACACAGGAGAACCAGTCAGTTAATTTCATTTTTTATATACTTATATACTGATATGTCACTTAAACTACCAGTAGCATTTCAGCATCACTAAATGTGTTAATTTTGGATTCTTCCTCTCCGATTTGGTTAGTTTGGAATTGGATTAATTAATCAATCTTTGAACAGTTTCAAGTGCTTTTTATTGGGATTTTCCAATTTTTTACCCAAACAGAAACCATAACCAAAAAAAATATATTTTGAATTGAACAGCTCAACATAGAAATATTATTAGCAATCTCACAGGGAAATTATAGGAATATACTATAATAGCGAGCAGCAGGAGTACACCAACCAGTCTACAGAACAGGTTGGAATGGCTGTGTCTTCTAATAGGGTACACGACACCATCCAGAGCAGTTAGCTTCTAACAACAGAGAAGCTGAGGAAGACATTAGCCAACACATTGTTGTTGGAGGCTACAGTAACATTAGCAGCTGTCTTGGCAGTAGTAGCATGATATTATCAATGGCAGGCACAGAGCCACGTCAGGGAATAAATGGAACCACTCCAAGATAGTAAATGGAATCCATCCAGGGAGTCTATACTTTGAAAAATGTATGGGTTGTTCTTCTGGCATAATACAAATGTTTCTCATTGTCCAATAGTACCCAATCTCTGATTCATGGGGGTTCAACTGCCATCCACTTACGGGTGATACACACTTGCGCTAGTGAGAAGAGATTAAACAAATATTTATGAGTAGTCTTGTCAAAGGTGTCTACTAAAGAGAGACCAAACATGCAAACCTTGGAATCTATAGGTAGTGTTATCCCCAGTGAGTTAAGAGAGTTGTTCCACACACCTTTCTAGAATCTGAGTACTAAACTGTGAGCACAAGGAGTGGCTTAGTTGCAGGTATCGTTTGTAACTATGCTTACTATTTAAGGATGCCCTCATCCTATAAATACTGCGACGAAGAGATCCCATAGGGACCCCACACATATTTTCCCCCAGTTCATTAAATTGCAATTCATTAAAAAAAAATTCACACTTTGCTTTGGTATGGGACTATAAAATTATCAGCGATGTGCAATATTCAGCAAACCATTCGTAATTAAATATACCCAATAGTGTACTTCTTTCTAAACAAAAAAAAATAAAAAATGCTGTAAGTCAAGTTAGCATGATCTTAAATTTTGACCCACCACCTTAACCCAATAATCAGACTTGGTTACAAGTCTGTAAATTTTTTTCACAAATTATAATATGGTTATGGAAGAAAGCAGAGCAGACCAAAAGGACTAAGACATTCTTTAGACCTATAACAATGAAGTGGGGGTATGTTACCACCCCACTTCACCAAGTGCCCAATAACAGCCATGAGATAACACAGGCTTCCATATAACCCACTGGACCTGGGCCTGGCCATAAAACAAAACCCAGTGTTGCTGCCACCTTCATTTGTTAACAAACCAGCATCCCAGACTAAGGAAGTAAACTCTATGGCTCGCCAAAGAACTGCGCCTCACTTAATACACTGCC